>OVAN01012188.1:0-13971 GCA_900406275.1 Anastatica hierochuntica | reverse complement strand
AATGTAGTCGATGGGGTTTGTTTGTAATATATTTTGGACATGTTTGAGGTGAATGTTTGAAGTTCGTGAGTTTTATGGTTAATCTCGTTTAAGTTAAGTCAAGTGTGAACATTTTCCGTTTTTTAAAAAATGCCCAAAAAGTAACATGGTGATGAGAAACGAGAGTGATGTGTTGGGATACAATCCAAGTCTCGCATGGGATATGTTAGGCAAGAAAGTCTAATATATAAATAGAGTTTAACCCTATTTAGTGTGAGACCTTTTGGGAATAAAAGTCCAAAAAGCAAATCTGTGAGCTCTTTGCTAGTTTGGCTCAGAACGGTCAATATCACACTAAGGGGAGGGGTTGGACATGGTTTATGACGGACATCTGTCCCAATAGAGGCATCTGGCCCCAGTGGGGCGTCCGGTCCGTCATAATAAATTGGTATCAGATCCAGGTTTCGTGGTCCTTGGTTTGAGGGGAGGATTGTTGGAATACAATTCAAGTCCCACATCGGATATGTTAGACAAGAAAGTTTAATATATAAATAGAGTTCAATCCCTATTTTGTGTGAGGTCTTTTAGGACCAGAGCGGACAATATCACACTAAGGGGAGAGGTTGGACAGTGTTTATGACGGACATCTGGCCCAGGAGAGGCATCTAGCCCCAGTGGGGCGTCCGGTCCGTCATAACAAATTGGTATCAGAGTCAAAGTTCCGTGGTCCTTGGTTTGAATGATTATGAGTTTGGAAGAGTGAGACGTTAGAGACCAAATGTATCAAAAATTGAAAATTAAGGTTGCAATTTTGATGATTTTAGATTTAAATAGAATTAAACTTCCGTCACAAATAGTGTTCAAATCATACGATGAATTTTAAGAAATACTACTAATATGCATTTGAAAAAAGGGAAATTGTAATGAAGATTAAAGCTACAGATTAATTAATTTTCACCCCTAGTTTTTTTTTGTAAAAATATCTCAATATTAAATTATTATTTTCTTTCTCACTCTTAGGGCATCTCCAACCATGCACCTTATTTTAAGGGGAGCAACACCTGAAAATGAAGATTTGAGGGTTGATTGCTCGAACCATGAATCTTCAAAAAAAATCTTTAAAAGTTTATTCATTTGCATTAGATTAATTTACAGAAATACACTTAAAAGGAAAAGAAATTTTACATTTACACCTATCTTTTAATGGTTCTCAAATATACACCTCCTATTTGCACAAATAAGGTTTAGGGTTTAAGATTTAGTGATTAGGGTTTAGGGTTTAGCTATTAGGGTTTAAAGTTTAGGAATTATGGTTTAGGATTTAGGGTTTAACATTTAGGGTTTCTTTTAGTCTAGGGGTATAATGGTATTTTTCATTAAAAAAGGTGTAAAAATAAAAAATTTTCAAGTAGGGGTATTTTTAAAAAACAAACAATACAAATGTGTATTTTTATAAGTCTCCCTTTGCATTATAGTCTTTGACTTTAACAAAAATTACTATAATAATGATAAAACTTTACAAATACATATAAGCGTACATTTAATATATTATACAACACACAATATTATAATATTATTTAATAAACGATAATATAAATAACATATTTGTTAAAAACAACACGCATACACACAAATTTTAGAAAGTTACATATAAAATACCAAATTACTCAAGCATTATATGCGATGATAAGATATTACTAACAAACTTAGACTATATTGATGATGATACACGTAAGTATATGCGATTGGAAAAAGCGAGAATCATGCAAAAAAAAAAAAAACAAACTCAAGAGCAGCAAAAACCTTCGTTTGGTCGGAATATTTATCAACTATATTTTGATTATCTTGAAGGTTCAAGAACCGGTTAACCGATGAATTTTGGTATTTTGGTACCATTTGTAAGATATATAATATTTAAGTGTTTATGTAATTTGCTTTAATTTGTATTAAGTTCTTTTAATGTATTTTTATTTTGTGTGAGCTTTATTTAATGTATTTTGTACTGTGTGAATTTATTTTAATGTTATGAAATATTTATCATATTTTATTTTATTTTGGCGTACTTAAGTTATTCTACAATAAGTTTAGTATATGCATCTGTGAAAAAATAATAATTAGAAGGACTAAAAAAATGTAGTTTTGAGGATTTGAGGTTTGGTTAGAATGACAAAAACTTCAATATTTGAAGATTTGAAGTTGGGTTGAAGATGCTCTTAAAAATTTACGTAATCACTCCTAACAAATATCATTAAACAAGAAACACTTTTCCCAAAAAATACCATTTTACAACTTTGGTTTATGAACATTTTTGAACTTTTTCTCTCCATTTATAACATGCCTTATGTGCGTTTATAATTGTTTCATTTTATAGCGATCTTATGAAACTTAGCAAATACACTATATATTTTATAAATTTTATTGAACATTTTATAATAATCCTTATAAAACCTTACTAAATTTTATAAAATTTTGTGTAGCTTCACTTATAAATGCTAATAAATTTTCAGTTTTATAAACGATTTTGTACAAATTCCCGATAAAATGCATTCTATTTAAATTCAAAAGTTTGATACAAAAAAAACTTGTAACCAAAGAGAACACATAAGCTAATATAGACAAACAAGTACACTAACAGTAGTCAGCAAGAGAAACATGAATTGGCGATGAACTACAGATAGTGATAGTGAGATTAGTAAGGACGGCCACGGCTAGGTCCATGACCTCTACGTCCTTTGCTCACTATTTTTGTTCATTCCCCGAGTCCCGAGATTCATCTGTTGCCTTAATGATTCTTTACCTCCTCTAGTCGTTTGATGAGTGTCTTCATAAGTGGCAGTGACACCTCTTTTCAATGCTTCAAGTGGGTGTTGTACCGATTTTTTTTGCTAAAAGATTGTATTGTCGAAAGCGAATAACAACTCATGATATTTTTGTTCAGAACATCGTGGTTCAATGGTAAGGACGAACTCTTTCCTGGAAGTAGGTCGTGAGTTTGAACTTTGTCGGAGGAAACTACCTCACGTTGTCTTTGGACATTCACACGGATACAAACTCTTGCTTTCGGTCCATTTGAATACCTAGGGAGAGAGTCTATCCGTATGCTGATCTCCCACCTAGGGATTAAGTTTCTTTAAGACTATGTACAATGATTTGTAAATTCAACACCCTCCACGTCATCTTCTCTCTCTTCCACCTCATTATTTAACATTTATTTTAGTTTTAACTTTTAATAATAGTGAAATCTGACAATTTTGGATCCAAATTTAATAAAATTAGTCTCTATTTGTAGATCATAAAAACTTATGAATTTTGATATAAATTTTATTTTTTTAAAGTGTTTAATACAAAATAATTGAACTTCAATAATTTGAGGATCAAAAAATCTCAAAAGTTCACTTTCTCACCCCCTTCTCCACTTACATTTCAACATGTATCATTGTATGGTCCACTTTTTTGCATTCAACTAGTTGAAAGTATTCAACACAGTTTAATCCACATAAGCATTTTTAATAATTCAACTACCCCATTACAAAAGTTTCAGCTGTTGAATATTTTATTCAACTACCCCATTATAAATAGTCTAATAGACATGGGTTATAACCCTTACTTTAACAAAAAAAAAAAAAACTAATGATATTTTTGAATAGTGACTTTGGGCAAATATTTTAAAAGGGAAAAGAAAAGTTCTCGACTGATAAACGTGACTCGTCCGTCTCTTTCTTCTTCCTGCAGCCATCCCATGATGTCGTCGTGCTAGACCCACCACATTTGTTTGATATTGTAAAGACAAAATCATCACTATAGAAGAAAGAGTTTGTGGTGACCCAAATTAGTTTTATATGATGTTACCTTTCTCCGAATATATCATATACATATGCAATGATACAGATGTTATAAGCATGTATTACGTTGAAACATAATCAAAGCTCTATTGTAATGATGCATTGTTGTGACATCGATCTAAGATTGTTTCAAACTATTTGTAAGCCACGTTCAGAACAATTATTAATTGGACAAGATTTAAGTAAACACTCGTAATAGGGTTTTTCTATTGATTGTGTGAATGAATAAATTACAAAGCTCAACACTCATGTTTATAATATAAAAAAACCAACTTTCTAAACCGCTTTAATTTAGAGTTCTAAGCCCATTAGAAAATTGTATCCCCCTGTAAATATCAATCTTGACTACGAAACCTGGTCGTGATAAAATATTTCTACACCCGGTTAAGATGTTGTCATTCTCACCTGGACGTGAAGCTTGTACGTGACTTCTTTCTACACCCGGTTAATGTGTCGTCCTTCTTCACCCATAAGTGGAGCCTAGACGAAACCTAATTTTTTATACCCGGATGAGATTTAAATAATCTTCAGAGTCAACAAAGAGCTTTTCATGTAGTTTGCTGAGCGTAAACGGAGTGTCTATGCCTTCAAATTGGTCTTTGATTGGTTTGTAGTCAACCGAGAGGCCTTCAAGGACTATAGCTATCTAGTTCTTATGCTCTACTACCTTTCCTAGAATAGTGAGCTAGTCGAAGCGAGTAGTGAAACCTTGAAGGTAAATATTGATTGTATTGTTGTCCTTTTTCCAATGTTTGAGTTGTGTTTTAAACTATTTGATGTGGCCGCGACTCAATTTTGCATAGGTGGAGGGGAGAGTACTCTGAATTTGAGATGCGGTTGTGCCATATGAGACAATTGATTGAAGAGACGTTGTTATAATACCTATTAAGGCATTATTGATCAACCTGTCTTAACGTTTTCAGACAATGATCGTTGGAGGTGTTACAGACGGATTAACTGAGACCTCACATTAACAGTGGCCACCATTAATAGTGACCGTTAGAGCTGGTGAGAGTGGATCCGTTGAGTTAACCCGCCAGATCGTAGTTATTAAGTAGTGCGTGGATTTGAAGGTTCCACATGAGACAGTTATTAGTTGTTAGCTTAATGATATTGGATATGTTGATTGCAAACAAGGTGTGGTTGTTGGTGATAATGGTGTCGCTGAACATGGTGGGAGACATATTGTCTGAACGAGATATGGTGGCTAGACTGGTGAAGAAGAGGAAGATCAATAAAGCTCTTGATACCATATAAGATTGAATATAATCAATTATCTTATTTCACACCGTAGGAATACACCAAATATACAAGTTCATGTACACAAATAAGGAAAGTGAATCATGACAGTAATGTAAATAGAGTAATCACAAGGATGTCATTGATATGAATCCCTTAATAGGATCTTGATAGTATACATTTTCTTTTAAGGGGGTGTATTCAAACAGTGATTTGAAGTGATTTCTATTAAAATCTAAAATCTCGTTGAAACAAGAATTTTAAAAAGTCTTATAAAGTTCACTGTTATTGAAATGATAATTTTAAAATATATCTTCAAATCTACTGTTATTGAAAATATTTTAAGTAATGGATTTTAAGTGATTTAAGGTCTTTTAGTGGAATTTCCTTGTTAAAAATACAAACAATCAAAATCACATCAAATAACATGTTTTAAGTGGAATTGTAGAGAATTTCTACAAAAATCACAACTACTTTCCTAAGTCATTAAAAATCTTCTAAAAATTCATTAAAAATCAAATCCCATCAAATACTCAATTCAATACATCCTCTAAGTCTTTTGTCATGTATAATTAAAGAAACAGCAAAACAAAATTACATATTAATAAAAAGTGAATAAACTTCGTTCATCAAAAAAAATATCGATAATAATTATGAAGTAGTATTTCTAGAAAACCAAATGTCAACTTATAAAAATTAAAAAGCAAAAAATTCAATAGTCATCCTATAAGCATTGCAGTTATTCGCAAATCTTGTTTTATTGAAGTGTTGTGATGTGTTGTACTATCAAAATGATCTACTGGGTTAACTTTATTTCCTCGTTTGTAATATTACTAGAAAATAAAATCTAACGTTGTTTCATTACCATATATGAAGTCATGTTTAATAATGATTATAATTATACTAATTAAAAAGAGCTAACCAAAATCTTTTTGGTTTTCCATCGATGACATATACGTTCACCCTTTTAGGTTGTACTAGGGGAAGGTCCGCGCTAAGCGCGGATTTGTGCATGTCTTTTATTGATAGTTTACGTAATTAACTTGTTGATCGATTGAGTTGTTTTTTGTGTTGTGTTTTCCATTTAGCGTATGTATTTAGGGTGTTCAGTATTTTAGAAGAAAACAATTAGGACATGGATGAAATATTAAATAATCAGGTCTTCAATTTAAAAAGTGTTCAATACGCGAAGATTTGAAGAGTAAAACACATAAATGTTAGGTTTAACAAACCATCCTTCTATAGTATGAGAATATTATTGGGTGGTCATTGGTTTCCTCGAATAGCTTTGATGGGCTTCTCCATGCAGTAAAGATGTTTTTGCGTCTTTGTAGATCTTGTATTCGGTAATCTGTAAATGGTATCAAGTGTTTTGTTAGTTGATTTATGTAACTATTTATTGATGTGTCATTTTAGGCGGTCGTGTACGCTTTGTTTTTAAGTTTAGGTGCTTGTTGTTTATATTTGTGGATGTAGAAATTCTTACATTATTTTTTCGGTAGTTCGTAGTAAATCTCTTTGTAGACGATATTCTTCACACTCTCTTTTTACTCCTCGTATCCTTGTAAGATTTGTAATCCTTGTAGGGTTGTGACTCTTGAAAGCGCGACATAAAGTTGTCCATGACTGAAGACTGGTCTTGGCAAGTATATGAGTACCTTTTTTAAACTTTATCCTTGGCTTTTTTTGATCGTCATCGCGTAGCAAAACCTGACTAGGAACTGACGTCTACGTAGTGTGAATAGGTGATTTGTTTTTGTTGGTGAGAGAATAATCCTCGGTATTAGGACCTTCTGCCCGACATTTTTCCTTGTCATGACTTTGCCCTCAATTACCCTGTTGCCTTGTTGTGTGATTGTTAGGCTTGTTCCATTACATAGCCCTTCTCTTTCGTTTATGTTCCTTAGGAGCATAGGCACGCCGATTTTGAGCTTTAACTTATGTTTTGGGAGCCCTGAGACTCCTAAGGAGTTCAAATACTCTGTAGGGTACATTGCTCCATAATATGGATCTACTGTTTCGGCTATCTCAGAGCTATCTGCGCTTTGATATTCTTTTATCTCTCCGGCGGCCTGATTGAGAAAGTAGTCGTTGATCTCATCAATTGTTTCATTCCTTGGAGTTAATATAGCATGCTCTGTGAACTATTTCCCATCAGTTCCTGAGGAGCTACTTGAGGATAGTGATGTCGCAGCTATTGTGGCCAATGAGTCCCCACTCTTATCCATGAAGAAGTCTTGCGGAACATATATTAATGCCCCAACGCAATCGGCTGTTTCAGGCGATGTATCGCCGACTGGAGAAGTGTCGTCTCCAACACTAAGTAACCATGAAGCGAATCTTGTTTATGATTGATGTAGCCTCATATTCTTTTCTAGTGTTAAGATTTGACATTGCCCCCATAAATACGATTGGCTAATAGATGTCAGCATTGTGTCAGCTCTTGTTCCTTGAGGTATGACTGGTAAAATTTTGCGGAAGTCGCCTCCAAGTAAAATCGTTTTCCCCCCGAATGGTTTATTGTTTACTGATACAACTGTTTCTGAGAGGATGTCTCTGAGGGTTCTATCAAGTGCCTCGAAGGTGTGTTTGTGTGTCATGGGGGCTTTGTCCCAAATAATGACTTCTGTCTTTGCCAAGATTTGTGACAGCATGGTTCCTCTTTTTATTTCGCACATCGAGTCTTCATTGACATTGAGCGGTATTTTGAATCTTGAGTGGGCGGTGCGACCTCCTGGAAGGAGTGAAGCTGCTATACCTGAAGAAGCTACCGGAAGAACCACTTTGTCGATAGAACGTAGCTTCGAGATGATTGTGCGGTAGACATATTTATTTTATTAATATTTTTAAACAACAAAAGTTTTTTATGGAATAGAGCGATATCATTAAAGCTAATGGATTGAGAGAAGACGATAACATCATTCTTTGGTCTTTCAGACACCATGGATTCCTCGTCTTTGCTTTCGATTTCCCAAGTGATTCAATAGACTATACAGAGTAACAAAAACACTATTAGGATTTCTTTATAGATTAGGTTTTTGTTGGGATCATGGATGAAAAAGTTCATTGAAACACAATCAAAAGTCGTTATCTTTCTTTATCAATGGAAGTTTTGTCATCATACTCTGTTTCATATAAAAAGGTTTGGGATTTTTAGGGTTTTGTTATAATCTTTGGAGGATCATAGTTGAAAAGTTCAGTGAAACGCAAAACTAAAAGTCATTAGCTTTCTCATTTAATGGAGGTTTTGTCATCATACATTCTCTGTTTAATGGAGGTTTTTGTCATCATACTCTATTTTTAGGGCTTTGACAATTACTTTGATTGTTGCTTGATCTACACGAAACAATCAATAACATAACACTTCATACAACTGTTATCATTCCAACTCCAAATAAACAAAAGAACAAAGAACACAGCTCGAGTTTCTCAAGACATGTCGACGAGATTAACAAAAGAGGTGGATGATTCGGGTTTTTTTTATTTTTTATTTTTAAAATATCCCCCGTAAATCCTAAATAGAAATTAAAAAGATTTGCTTTTTTAAATAAAAAATCCCACGTAAATCACAAATGGAAATTAACAAGATTTACGTATCTTTTCGTAATATTTACTAACCGTTATTCCCTTGTTTCCGGAGATAGAATCGATTTTATCCGTAGAATCGAGTTGCAACTTAGCGTAGAAATACGAGAATAGGTTTGAGAAATCATTATGCTTTTAGTAGACATATGAGTAATTTTAGAGTACTCATTCTAAAATATTTAGAACAATATTGTAAGAATGGACTCTCTATTCCAGAATTTTATAATCCGCTTTAAAATCTATAGAGAAAGAATTCTTCAGTTTTAGAATTGTATTGAAAGTTAGATTTGTCTTTCTAAAAGACGTAGAATGCCTACCAAAGTTTGGAATTCCGATTCAACTTAGCTGTTTTTTGACAGAACCTAACATCTCATTTTCGTAGAACCAAAATTTAAATTCTTATAAAAAAATTTTAAATTAAAATAAAATATAATTATGTTGATATGAGTATTTGGACCACCTTTCCAATTTTTACTAATTTTTTTGACTTGTTAAACTATTTTTTCATAAATATAGATTAATGAAAGGGCAATAAGGAAAAAATAGCACAAAAATGGTTTTATCCTATAAAGACAATGATATTGTTTTTCGTTCCTTTTTGGCAATTTTCTCAAAAATTAGAGAGGGCAACTTTGAATAGTAGTATTTTGTTTTCGTCAGCTTGGGTTAGAAAGGTTGTTTGCTTAGCCTTTTTGAAGCGATGGTGTCGAGTTCTTGGATTCGCTTTCCGGAAAGGGTGTGTTCTCTCTTGCTTGTCGTGGTGTGGTTGAGAAGTTAGATAACTTGTAATGGCTTTGATTTGGAGGAATGCCACTCCTTGGCCTTTGTTTCTTTATGACATGTGATACGTCATAGTCTTCGGCATGTTGCAAAGACAAGTCGGTCCTTTGAAAAGGAAGGGAAGCTTTGACTCACATAGCATATGGTCATCGGCAGATGATCGCTAATTTTTTTTTTGTTTCGTCGTCTTCTTGATTGGTTTATGTGGTGATACTCGTGGCTTCTTTAGTTTAGGAGCAATATAATGAGTTCTGCGGGAAGGTTCAATCTAATAAGTTCGGCTTCAAGATGTTTCTCTTGATTCTAACCTTCAGTCACGGTTGTTTCTTATTTTCTGATTTCTTCTTCTCTAGGAATTGCTCGCTTCTTTGAATTTTCATCCTTTTATCTAGTTTAAATAGTTAAGTTTAATTTTTTTAATGTTTTTAAAACCGACTTATGGCTCCAAAATGTTCCTTTAAACTCGTTGGCTTGAAATTTTGGAAAGATTGCGACATTTGTCAGCTTAGCATCTTTCTCTATGTAACTCTCATGGTTTATGCTAATAAATTTTCCTAGTGAAAAAAATAACAATACACACGTACTCTGAAGTATTGCAAATGAATTTATTTCCTACCATATGAATGAAAACCAAAGACTATTATCGTGGTTGTATACACGATGAACTATTCATATTTACATATTATATATACGTACTCTTGTAACGAATCATAAAAATATCAACTAACTAGTAACGTATATGGAAAACTTGAAAAAAAACATCTCTCTTTCTGTCTCTCTGTCTCTGTCTCTTTCTCTGTCTCTTTCGCTCTCTAATCCCACCCCCTCTCTCCCCTCTCTTTTAAGTAGAAAAAGTTAGAAACATTTTGATAATCTTCATAATATAAAATGCTCTTTGACACTATGGTGCCTTAGTAATTGTGAACTGAAAGTCTAAATATATTTTCTAAATAAGAGAGACAAATTTAGTATCAGATGCTTACTCATCGGAGCTAGTGCTCGATGTTAGATTTGTAGATCCGTAGAAAACGACATCAAAATTGCGAATAAATAAATGAATAAACAATTTAAAAAAAAAAAAAAAACAAGAAAGAACATCGATAAGGAAAGAACGATATAGTGGAGGTGAGAAGATCTTGTTCCTTAATTAATGAAATCTCCCCGCGGTTAAAGAGATTTTAAATCCTATGATACAACTAGGATAAAACTATGATCGCATCACTTGATCCTAGAATCTGCGAATTCACAACTACATTATACTCTCAAGACATTTACGATTTTTAGAAGAATATAACACGATGATGAATGGATTGTTGGTTTTCCCTTTTTCTGTAAAAATTGTCGAATGAAAGAGTGCAAAAAGAAGAATGAATTTTAATTTTTATCTTCCGTCACGCCATGGATCCGTTTAGCTTCATGAAATCGGCGAAGATGGAATTATGATCAATAAAAACATGGTAGGTGGAGCACGTGAATAGAGGTGGAGGAAGATGCGGAAGAATATTCTTCCACGAGATACCTTCTGGTTCAATTATATTTTTGACCAGTTTAACATTAAACTGGTTCTATCTTTTGGTTGGGAAATCAATTTGGAGAACCAAAATGTTAACACAAATTTTCTCAAAAAAGAATTTATTTAAGGGGCCGAAGACCCACATTACCCAAGAGCCAAAAGCCCAAGAGCTTGAACCAAACCGTGCCGTGCTGAGCAGGCGCCGCGTGTGGGTTTTCCATACACTTTCTTATGTGCTCCCATATATATGCTAGTGAAGTTCTTCTTCCCTAAGAAGTGTAGGACTTTTACACTAACAATTGTTATGAGTTTACAACTCCATAACATTTTTTCTACGTCCAAAAGCCTCATTTTTCATTCACATTTTTTACAATAATTTTTGTATAATTATTTGGCTCATGAGTCTAAAAATTATGTGCACTAATGTTCCAACAATCCCTGCGTGAATATAAATGACTGTAAACATATAAATACTCGACATACTCGATCGACTCTATCGACTAAATTAACTTGACTAATTAGACAAAAAGACTTTTTGAGAGTATATATGAAAATTCATTACGTATGAGTAAGTAGCATGATGTCTTGAACTGCATGGATTTCAGTGTAAATCGGACAACAACTATAACCCAAATTTATTTCTCTTTGAACTAAGTTCTCTATTGTGTTCATTTTGGTTGTGAACTTGTCTGATATTTCCTGAGTGAACTTAGAAAATATGGTCTTTTCTTCATTCTCCTAGAACGACCTCATTTTACACTCACTAGGTGATATGCCTTAAGCTTGTTTTTCCAGAAGCATATTGTAATACTCCATTTTAAAAAGTTATTGAATCATTAAAAACTAACTCTTAACCTTAACATGTACATGTAGCATTGTCTATCATCCTAGGAAATGGATAAATATTTTAGTCTCAAATGCTCTTAGCATAATTAATTTGATTTAATTTTCCCTTCGAACCTATATCTTGTCATCTCTAGTCATGTAGGTGGAGGGTTCCATCAAACTCATTCTTTAAGTAATAGGCTTTAAAATCATTTCTCTTGATGATTTTACAACTTGATTACGTGATACACCTTTAGTAAATGGATCTGATAGGTTATTAGCCGAGTTTATGTAATCTAATGTGATTACATCGTTTGAGATAAATTGTCTAATGGATTTTTGTCTCCTTCTAATATGACGAGATTTACCTCTGTAGAGATTACTTTGTGCCGATAGTCGATTGACTGTCACAATGTACACGTAATGCCGGCACGGGTTTCTCCCACATCAAGGTATCTTCCATAAAATTTTGAAGTCACTATACTTCTACTGTAGTTGTGCCTAAAGCTATGAACTTAGATTCCAAGGTGGATTTAGCTACTAAGGTTTGTTTGGAAGATTTTTCAAGACACTGTTGCACCGTCAAATGTAAAGATATATCCGCTCGTGGATTTTGAGTTTTTCGATATGAAATCCATATTCTGTCACTATATCTTTCCAAAACCGGTGGATGTTTACCATAGTGCACACCCATAATTTTTAGTATAATGTATGTACTTTAGCACTTTGGTTATGACTTTTCAATGTTTGTGTCATGGGATTCAAAATCTTTTAAACCGTCATACTACGAGAGATCTTATGAATTAAGGAAAGATATCTTTTTTCCATAACGAAATTGTTCTTTCCTTAATTGGTTTCTTTCATGGTTTCCGATTTTTTTAAATCGATTATTCATTTGTTTATTCGCAATTTTCAATCCGGTTTGTTGCGGTTCTACAGTCTTAATTCATAAAAGCTCTCACGATGTTAGATTTCTTTTTTGTATTTGAAGTTTTTTCTTTTCAAAAAAGGTTGGATACCAACGGTGCATTGGGCTAGTGGTTTAGTTGGTTATGTTGTGACTTTAGTTTATTGGAAGGGATGTTTTACGTCATGTCATTTAGTATTAAGAAAGATCGATCTCAGATCTGAATCAAATTAGAGGGTCATGTTCGAACTCCTCGTAATTAAAAAAATTGGGGTTTATTTAAAGTGCACTACAATTTGACCCGCACAACTGCGTGAATTTTTTTTAGTTTTTATATATTATTGATCATGTTTAGATTTTTCGAGAATCGGGTTTTGAAATTTTCGGTTATTTCGAGTTTTGGATTTGGTTTCAGGTTCAAAATTTTTAAAATTTTCAGTTATATCGAATTCCGGGTTCTAGTTTAGATTTGAGATTTTCGGATTTTCAAGTTTCCTCGGACACTTCTACGGGTTCAATTCCGATAATACCTGGTACCCGAAATATCGTGAAACAAAATCTGTTCGAGATTTTTTTTAAAAAACATCAGATGACTAAACTTAAATTTGTATAGTTTATATAAATTAATTTTATAGGTTTTTATAAATTTAATCACTCTGTGATTATTTTGAAATTTGTAACAAATTTTATTAAGAAAAATAATATTGTAATATGATTATTTTTAAAAAATTATGGATTTATTTTAAATTTGAAACAAAAGTTTATTTAAAGTTGGTGAAAAATGATGATTTTAAATTTTGTTGGTTCACAATTTTGATAATGATTATGTGAAAAAATATTGGAATATTCTAATATGTTAGTTGGATTATGTAAAGGAATAATTAGAGTTATTTTAATTTATTAAAAAATTTTAATTAAAATTTTAAAACTTGCTCAATTAAAAAAATTACACATAAAAATATTTATGTACTTCACTTTTAATAAGATAGATTAGATGTAAAAAAGAATCTTTTGGTTTATGGATACAAAGTAAACAAAATAGACTGAAGAAATACTTCTGTTTGATGGGTAAACCAATAAATATGGATTTAGAATTATATTGTCGTGGATTTGTTGTTCTAGATTGAAGTGTGAATTTTTTTTTTATTGTATGGATTTGTTGTTCTAGATTGAAATGTGAATTTTGGTTGTTGGTAGAGCCCAATGGTCGATCTTTTCTCAAATACATAATTATATATTTAGTGTTGAGATCAAAAACTGTCCCGACGAAATCGATGCCTGAAAAGGACTACGGGAACGAT
>OVAN01012187.1:0-13971 GCA_900406275.1 Anastatica hierochuntica | reverse complement strand
ATGTTTAGTCCGATATTCTTGATAACTACCAAATAATTGTTTATCATTTAATTCATTTAAATATTTTTAACTACACTTTAATCTTATCGGCTAATAGCATCCGAAATTACTCTCTGGTTGACACCTCGCTTTAGAATTCAAAATCTTCTCAAAATATCTTCTGAATTAATATATAGAGATAGTTTTGTTGATTCATTTGATTTTAGCTAATATTTTAACAAGAGATAAGAAACCAAGAGAAATGAAATGACTAACAACCACGTTTGCTTTATTCTAAAGTCGTTGCTTCTACTTCTTGTTGAATTTCAGTCTAATACATTTTCTCGAAGAAATAAATTAACTCGCAAAATTTGTCAATGGTGCTGGACAAAATCAGGTGTAGTATGTTTGCAGGCCGGAGAAACTCTCAAAGCAGGAGACCAATAAATAAAGATAGATCGTGAAGCGCACATACGGGTTACACGAAAATAACTTGATGTATCTAACTTGATTATAACTTAATTATATCATATGATAGATAATTATCTTCTTAAGATTTACAAATTCTCAATCTGAGAGTTTAGTACGATAGATAAAGGAGTATTAAAATACATAGTCATCTTCACAAAACACGAGACCAAGAAACAAAGAGAGAGATGGTGAAGGAGATAGGGTTGAGCAAAATATCTATGATAATTGTTTTCAATTCCGTTTTCTGTAATTTTTCGAAACAAAGCAAATCATAAATAGTAAAATTTTGAAAAACCGATATTTGTTCAGCTCTGACGTATATATAAATACATATATGTAAATAGTTAACTATATATATATATAAGTTTCTATAATTATTACCTCTATATATAAACCTAGTAAATTTTATTAGAAAATTACTTATAAAGTTTTAATTAAGAAAAATGTATAAAATTAAGACTGAAACATTTTTTTGTTATATTTTAAAAATATTTTCTAATTAGTTTCAAAATTTTATGGAACCGATAATGTATTTAATTTCTATTTGATAGTTTATATTTTGTATAAAATTATTGCTTTAACCAAAAATTTACGGTTCTCCCAATTTTAGTTATATTGGACAAAATCGATTGGATATTCGCAAATGTTTGTAAGTCATCCGATTTTTGGATATCCATATTTTTCCGGAGCAAAACAAATTAGAAATTCGTTAAATACGAAGCAAATCAGAAATACTTAGATTTTGACTATATCGGTTCGGTACCCACCAATGTACAACTGCTTGATTTCATAGTCCAATATTAATTATATAGTACTAAAATAGATAGGCATCTTCTTTTATCAAAAAAAAAAAAAATAGGCATCTTCTCATATCTCAACGTATATAAATGTGCGAAAGATATTAAAATTAACAATTTGTGAAGGAACCTATATAAATCTTAATATAATTCAATACGTAGACCAATCAATAGGTACGTCTATAAATATTGATTATCATCAACTCACATTTTCTTTCATCTAATAACATTTAAATCAAATAGAAAAACTTACATACACACCAAACATCATGAATCCTACTTTTAACTTCCTTCTTTCCTTAACAACGGTTTTGGCCACCACCACGGTAAACGCTTTTGTTCCTGTTTTTGACGTCGATGGAGACCCCATAACATCTAGTGGCAGTTACTACGTTCTGCCTGCTCACTTTGCTCAAGGTGGCTTGAGTCTCCTTGGTCGCGATGGCAAGCAATGCCCACTCGATATTGTTCAGTTAAAGTCAGAGGTCGACAAAGGCTTTCCAGTTAAATTTTTTATCTGGTGGTCAAGAAATGGGATCATTCCTGAATCAGTGAACCTTAATATAGAGACAGTCGCATCCACGATATGCGTTCAGCCAACCTACTGGTGGTTAGATGAGAAAAATATGGTGACGACTGGTCCCAAGCCAGAAGGATTCAGTGGAGAATCATCGAAGAGTTTCTTCCAGATTAACAAATCAAGCAAGTATGGGCGTTTTGCTTATAAATTTGCTTCTTGTCCTGACAGCTGCATCGATGTCGGCATAACTGTTGATGGAAACAACGTTCGACGTCTGGCTTTAAACCATTTTAACCCTCTCGATGTTGTGTTCATCAAATCAGCAGGGCGTTCGTCCAAGATTATGTCTATTATATGAGTAAGAGAAGACTAATAAATTATGAGAGTATAACATGAAGACTGATACTAAAAATATAAAAACTCTCTTTGTGTTTCTATGTTTCTTTCTAGCTTTCTAATTTCTATGTTTCTTTTGTTGCTTTCAATGTTTCTTTTCTATCAAATGTGGAATAAAAAGCGTTTCCCTTGTTTGTTTTAATTATACGACTCAAATAAATCGGGAACTGAACAATGTTTTTTCTCATTTCTTGTATAATTATAAAGTTTTCAACGACCACAGATAATTAGATTATCTAACACGACTCAAAACAGATACTTAGGTGCATAACTATTAAACTAAAATGCAACATCTGGATTTCATCCATTGTACGATTGACACGTGATCTTTTCATTTATGAAAAAGACACAGAAAGTTAGGCTATGGAAAACGGAATAAATAGATTTGAAAAATCACAAAATCTAAAAGATATAATCCTTGTTTAAATTCATTTGTCTCTAACTGGTAACCTCTTTAGGAACATAGGCACGATGAAAAGCAAACCGTAACCATAGTTCGGATCATAACCGTTTCGTTTTAAAATTGTAATCAAACCGTAACCGTTTAAAACGGTTATAACCGTAACCGTTAACCGTAAAAATATATTAGTTATGGTTAAACAAAAATTTTAAACGTAACTGTATTTAAATCTTCGGTTAACCATGAGATTTAACCGTAAAATTATAACCGTAGCCGTTTTTTAAAAAGAATTATATATACACATATTTTACTTACCATTTTTTTAAAAAAGAATTATATAAATACACATACTAATAATAATAAAAATCGTAACAAGAAATCCAACTTTTTTAGTGTAGGAAAGTAAAATAAAAATGTTTTCCTTGAATTTAAAATTTAAATTTTAAAACATAATTTTTTAAATCACAAAGGAAGGTGGTATGGGTACATATCTTGGGATACCAGAAAGTTTGGGAGGCTCTAAGAGCCAAATTTTTAATTTCGTCAAAGAGAGATTAGGAGAGAGAATGAACGGATGGTCGTCAAAATTCCTCTCAAAAGGAGGTAAGGAGATTCTGATTAAGTCAATTGCTCTTGTCTTGCCCAATTATGTCATGTCATGCTTCAAGTTCTCCCAAGCGTTAACTACAACGTTAACTAGTGCGATTGCTAAATTCTGGTGGAGCTCCAATGGATGTAATCGCAGTCTCCATTGGTTTGCATGGGAAAAATTATGTATTCCAAAAGAGAATGGAGGCGTAGGTTTTCACTCTTTGGAAGACTTTAATACGGCCTTATTGGCCAAACAATTATGGCGACTTATCCAGTTTTCGGAGTCATTGGTTGCTCGGGTACTTCGTGGCTGATATTTTAAGAATACTCATCCGTTAAATGCCAAAAAGCCGCACTCACCCTCATACGCTTGGATGAGCATTTATTCGAGTCAGGATCTGTTGCGGCAAGGAACTAGGATTCGTATCGGCTCCGGAATAAATACATCAGTTTGGCGTGACCCATGGATTCTGGATGTTGAGCCGCGTCCGGCAAGGGGTCCGAGTAGTGTTTGGTATCCTGATCTGCAGGTTTTCAAGTTGATCAATCCCATAACGAGAGATTGACATTTACCACTACTACAGGAATATGTTACCCAAGAGGATCATGAATTGATCCGGGGAATTCAGCCTAGTCGTATCATTACATACGATGGAGTGATATGGCATTATACAATATCGGGTCAATACACGGTTAAATCGGGTTACAAACTTCTTAATAACTTTGAGATCATTCGGATAAATAATAATGGATGGGGCCCACGAATCAAGGTGCTGAAAGCGGAAAATAAAATGCCCTCTGAAAATTCAACACTTTCTCTGACAACTTATTACAGGGACTTTGGAGGTCACCACAGGACTAGCCCATAGGGGTGTACGATGTGTCATAATCTGTAAACGTTGTACTTCTGTTGAGGAAACAATTAACCATATCTTTTTCGAGTGTGAGACGGTTAGGCATATTTGGAATTTCTGTAAGGATCCAGAGAGGATAGAGGCATTTCCGACCACCTCAATTTTTACAAATTTGAATTATCTTTTTTGGCGGACCCCTTTGAGGAATCAGGAAAGGGATATGTATGATTTATTTCCCTGGGTTTTATAGTTAATATGGAGAGCTAGAAATAAAAAAGTTTTCCAAATGATAAATTTGGACATAATAGCAGTTAAAGGATGAATGTACAGAATGTCTAGCTTGGAAAGAAGCACAAATCTCAGCCTCTCCACACGAGGAAAGGTTAGTTGTGGAGCATACTGGTTCCGATAGTTTAATTTGTCAGGTCGATGGTTCATGAAAACAATCCGATCCCACTTCTGGACTTGGATGAGTTCGTAAAGACAGCGACCACAAGGTAATTCTTATGGGGGGCAAAATGTCAACGACGAAGTCTTTCACCACTCCATTCAGAGATGGAAGCTTTATCCTGGGCGATGTCTGAACTGCATGAACGAGGGATAAATTACCAGACATTTCAGACGGATTGCGCATAACTCATCAAGACTATCCAAGACCCTGAGGGATGGCCATCTTTTTTTTACGTTGCTCCAGGATTACCAGCGGCTTCAAGGACATTACCTAGACTTCCAGCTGCAATTCATCCCGCGTGTGATGAATACACAAGCAGATAGTCTGGCGCGAGGATCTCGCATTTTCTACAATGATTATATTTTTGTACACTCTTCTTTTCCGAGTTGGTTACCCAATCTGGGAGACAGTTAATTAATGTGTGGTTAGAAAAAAACATAATTTTTTATTATAATTATTATTATTAATAAGTTAGTTAATTTTATTTATCTTATCAAAATACTTTTTTAAATATAAGAATAACTAAAATTATTAAACCATATTTTAACTATCAGATAACTGTAGTCGTACCTAACCGTAACTGTAACCATATATAACCGTAAACGTTCTAACCGTATATTAAATAGTTAAGATTAAAGTTAAGCAATTTTTCTAACTATAATCGGTGGTTAATCAAATTTAACCGTAGTAACCGTAACCGTGGTCATACCAATAAAAACAAAAGAGACGATAGGAAAATAATTGAAAATAAATAAAAAGGACTAAATTAAAAAAAAATGCTGAGAAGGAATGGAACAAATTGTTGCAGTAACTATTGTTTTAAAAAAATCTAAAATGTTTTAAATATGTTATCATAAAACATTTTGTATAGCTTTCTTCTACATAGACTCTACTATCCCTCCCTGCCATCGTAGCGTTTAACTTCCATAACAAACAAAAATTTTATTTTCCACAAAAAATCTAATGTATAAGATTATGTACAATGTTCTTATTTGATTATTGCTCTCTCCATTCTTTCAATTTTTGGTTATCTCTACAATTGGGTTGGTGTAGAGTCGAGTCTCTGGGCTCGTATTATTGTATCTGGGCCGATTTTAATGGCTCTTTTTGTAAAATCCTCTTTTTCTTTTTTTTATGCACAATGCAAAAAAGTGATTCAATATCCTATTTTTACACTTTTTATATTTCACATCATTTTCTCTTTCTTTCACATATTAATTCAACACCTTTATCTACAATGTTTTTGTTTAATAAAATTTAACACTCTACCCCACCATTTTATCTAACATTTTTATTTTCTTTTATAATTATATTTTATGATTTTGTATACTAACAACAATAATTAATCAAAAATAAATAAAAATAACTAAAATTTAAATAAAATTTTATTTTTTCATATTTTATATTGTTAAGTAATAAATACTTGTCCCATTTTTAAACCAATTATTTTTTTACACTTTCTTATTAAAAAAAGCGATTACGTAAAAAATGAGAAAGAAAACAACACATGTGAGACTCATTTCTTTATTCAACACTCGTTGAATCTATTCAATACATTTTTTCCATGTCACTTTCTCTTATTATTAAACACCCCCATTGGAAGGTAACACATGTTGAAAAAGTGGATTCAACTTGTGCATAGTTAAGAACTTATTTTAAAAATTAATTAAATCTTAAACTAAAAAGTTGCAATACTATAAAAATGCCGACCTTTTGGGTAAGATATAATGGCTTGTTTGTTTTGTTGTTGAGTTCTACTTGTATATCTTTTCGTAGTACAGTCATTCCTTTTAATGAAAATCAAGAAAAAATTTGAAATAGTACATATATTCGTAAATATTTTGAAAAATAAATCATTCTTAACAGAAGAAATATCAAGAATAAATTCAAATACTAATTTTCGTATCATCAATTGATATGTCTGTTTGAACTAGGTAAAATCTAATCAACCAAAATTAAACTAACGAAAAAAATCAAAATAAGAGAACAAAACGAGCTAGACTACACATATATATATGAGATTAGTAATTCATACACTATTGTTACGTGTACATAAGAGTATAAAACTAATTTGACCAAAAAAGAGTATAAAACTACACTCTATACATGATCAAAGCAGATAAATCATTAAAAAAAAAATCAAAATGAGATGGACATAAGAAATCATATTGTCCCTAAATGTCTAATTTAAAAAATGAACATACGCTAGATAAAGAGTTGTCGAACTAAAATAGTAACTTACATGTTACTGTTGATGCGGAAGTGAGATCGTACGTGACCAAAAAGTACCTATAAATGAATGGTAATAAAAAAAATTATATATGTGATTTTGGCATACAATATTGATATGAAAAACTATTTAAAATTGTAGTAGATATACCAAAAGAACACTTATTTTAGTTGCAGGAAGATCTAGTTCATCTTTTTCAAGTTTGTTTTTGTTTTGTTTTTGTAGTGTATTGTTTCTATGAAATGTTTACAAGTTATATAGAAAAAAATGTTAGTGGCTTGGTTAAGGGAACCCACTGGAGCCATAGCGAAAACGAGTCTTGCTTATGGACTTGAACATGGATGATCTATCTATGACCGAGATGAAGCTTGAGTAAAACTAAGGGGGATGTATTGAATTGTGTATTTGATGAGATTTGATTTTTAATGAGTTTTTAGAAGATTTTGATGAATTAGGGAAGTTGTGATTTTTGTAGAAATTCTTTGCAATTCCACTTAAAACTATGTGATTTGATTTTTTTTGTATTTTTAATAAGGAAATTCCACTAAAACACTTTAAATCACTTAAAATTCATTACTTAAAATATTTCCAGAAAGTATATGGGCTTACCATAGCACTTTGGTCAGCGAAAGCGGGATATCTTTGCGTCCATTGTGGATCGGATCAAGCAGAAGGCTCAGCGATGGTCGTCACATTTTTTATCATTGGCAGGCAATCAAGTCATGCTTAAATATTTTTTGTCCGCCATCCTGACCTATGTCATGTCTTGCTTTAAGCTCTCGTTGTCACTATGTACGCATATTCAATATGCGCTTACCTGTCTCTGGTGGGATGAAAAACAAGACGTTCGTAAGATGCCTTAGATTTCTTGGAAGCGGCTGACACTTCCAAAAGTCGCAGGTGGCCTAGGCTTTAAGGATGTGGAGGCGTTTAATGATTCTCTCTTAGCTAAACTCTCTTGGCGACTTCTGAAGAATCCAACCTCTTTGGTTGCTCGGATTCTATTTGAAAAATATTGCCATTCTTCCTCCTTCATGGAGTGTTTCCCTCCGACAACTATGTCTCATGGTTGGCAGGAGATTATGGTCAGACGCGATGTTTGAGTTTGGGGGGATTTCTGGCTCTATGTCTTAGGGTCTTGGATCGATTATAGGTGATGGTACGGATGTCCGGGTTTGGGGGGATTGCTGGCTCTCTACCTCGTCCCCTCTGGCTGTCCTCGGTCCTCCGCCAGAGGGACTTCAGGAGCTTCGTGTCGCCGATTTAATATCTACTGAGACCCGTGAGTGGAATTGGAGAGTGATAAATGAGGTTACCTCATTATCTTCTTTTATTTCTAGTCTGGTGCTCGGTTTCACTGCTCGACGGGATTCTCTAGTCTGGTTGTTTAACAAGAATGAGCAGTACTCTTGCAAGAGTGGCTACTCCCTTCTTACCTCTCCTGACTTGCAAATGGAGAGTGACTTTAAGTGGCTGAAGAATGTTTGGGTTATTAAGACTCTTCCTAAACTCCAGACTTTTCTCTAGAAGGCGATGAACGAAGCTCTACTTGTCCGCAATGCTTTACTCTCTCGAAGGGTTATTGACGACCCTTCTTGTCCTCACTGTGGTACTCCAGAAACGGTTGATCATGTCCTCCTTCAGTGCTCTTTTGTCCAGGAGGTGCGAGAGAAGGTTCCTCTGGATATGCCTTCTTTTTCATTGACTCCTACTTTGCCTATCTTTCTTTCAACCGTGCGTGCCTCTAAGGCTTTGCCTCCAATAGGTTTATTTGCGGTTGTTTTCTATCCTTAGGTTTGTTAGCAGCTTTGGAAGGCTAAAAATCAGTTGCTTTTTAATAAGGAGTTAACTTCTGTGGAAGAGCTTATTCGTATTGCTTTAGTAGGCACCAGCGATTGGCAAATTTCTACTACTCTCCGTGGGAAGGCTTCTGGACATCTGAATCCTTTGCCGTCGTCTGGCAGCCCTACTGGTCCACCTTTGGTATTGCCACAAGTTTACAGCTGTTGGGTTGATGCATCTTGGGATTCTTCTAGGAAGACATGTGGTATTGGTTGGCACTATCGAACTCCTAATGATGCAATTCTTGCTCAGTATGGTTCTTATAAGGCAAGTGTGCCTTCGGTTCTCGCGGTTGGGGCTTTCGCTTTGTGGAATGCGTTACACCAAGCTCTTGTGTTGGAGACTGATGAGGTGCTTCTGCACTCGGACTCCCAGGTATTGGTCAATTTGATCAATCGTCACAGAGACCACATTTGTCTTCTTGGTCTTCTCTCTGATATCTGGAATCTAATTCATTCTTTTACCTCGTTTTTTTATTTTATTCCTAAAATCGCGAACTCTTTAGCAGATTCGTTTGCAAATCGAGCTCTTTGTGCTCAAGATCCTTCAATTTGTGAATTTTAATAAAATTCCTTTTGTGACAAAAAATATATTTCCAATAACAGTGGATTTGAAGATATATTTTAAAATTACCATTTCAATAACAGTGAATTTTGTAAGACTTTTTTAAAATCTTTGTTTCTACAACATGAGATTTCAGATTTTAACACAAATCACTTAAAACCAATGTTTGAATACACCCCCTAAGTGGAGATCTGTGTTGAAATAAAAACTAAAAACTATTAAATATAGTATCTTTGATTTTCAAGAGATAATCTAGGCAACAAATATATTACGGTCAACCATTGTATATTCTCTTATATTTCTTTTTTTTGTCAAAAATGAAATATGTATATTCAAGTTGAAAAATTCGAACAAATCTTAAAACCACCATAATGGAAATATCACTAACGAAACCAATTACAAGAGACGAGAGAATTGAAAGATGTCAATCTGAAGAGAATGTTTCGTGCGATAAAAGCAAAAACTTGAAAATCAAACCCCAAATCCAGAGCCAAAACTTTACCAAGCTAAAGTGCACAAATTTGCTCGTAGGGGTGAATATAATAACCGGAACTGAAGAACCGAATCAAAAAAACCGAAAAATAATCGAATCAAAACCGAACTGAAGTTGAAAAGTAACTGAATGGTTTCAATTTTAGAGAACCGAAAAACTAGAACCGAACCGGAACTGAATGTGTAACCGAAATAACCAAAAGTATCTAAAAATACCCGAAAAAAATCAGAAAATGTACCCAAAAATATCTAAAAATACCCAAAAATATCCAAACACTAATACCCGAATGGTTACTTAATTCAAACAGAACCAAACCAAAATCGAACCGAAATAGTTTAGGAACCGAATGGTTCCAATTTTTGAAAACCGAAAGAACCGAGAACCGAAAGAACCGAACCGAAATCAAACGAGTAACCGAACGCCAATGCCTATTTGCTGGCGAATTCTTGGTTAGTGAGTTCAGGTTAAGGACGACACTATTACCATATCAGTGAAGGATCTCTGCCTTGAGAGTGAAAGAAGTAGCCTCGAAGCAAAACGTCTTGCAATGTACTTTGGAAAGAGTGAGAAAGTTGTCGCTGGTTTCCGTTGATAATCAGCTCTGACACCGCCGTCATAATCAAACTTTGGCACTGGTAGTCTCCAAATGTGAAAGAATGGTGAAAATCAATAATTAATTATATTTGTTTGTCTTTTATATATTTTCCAAATACCAATGAAATCGATATGACTTGGTTTCTTCACGTTTTAGTTAATCAAATACACTCAAAACTATTTTATATAAAAACCAGCAAAATACATTACAAACTTAATAATAGGTGTTTTTAATGTAAGTGGAAAAACACTTTTTAAATACATGAACCAATTTGTGACCAAAAAAAAAATACATGAATCAATAACAATTTATTTTAATGTATTCATCAGACACATGATTGAATAACAATGTTTTTCCTTTTGGTTTCAAATTACAATGAATTCAATTAAAATACAATATCCAATACCATCCCTAAGAGGAATGAAAAGAAATGGTGTTATACCCCATAAATAAAAAGTTACATATAAATGGTAAAAAAAAGGAATGAATAGGATCTCCTCATTAAATTTAAAGGTTAGTTTTCTAGGTCTCGAACTCCAACCAGCTCGCACATCTCCTTGTACTTCACACGGCCGAGTGCCTATGTCAATATATCTTCCTTTTTCTCGCTCCCAGGAATATATGTCACCTCGATTTGACCATTTTCAACACATTCACGAATAAAATGGTATCTTCTGTGGATATGTTTACTTCGACCATGAAAGACTGGATTCTTGGTCAACGCTATTGCAGATTGATTGTCGATTTGATCAAGCACCTTTTCACTCGGCATGCTTGTAACCTCGCTAAGAAGATCTTGTAACTAAATGGCTTGCCTTGTTGCTTCAGTTCCAGCCATAAACGCATCTTCACATAAGGAAAGAGCTACAGTATCTTGTTTCTGAGAACACCAAGAAATTGCACTTTCTCCCAAGTAAAATATATGTCCGGTTGTGCTCTTTTCATCATTAGGATCCACATTATGGCTACTGTCGCTAAAACTAACTAGTCTTGGAATTCCTGCAGTTGATCTTTTAAACACCAATCCAAAAGTTGTTGTTCCCTGTAAATACCTTTAGCAATGTTTCATAGCAGCTCCATGAGACTCATCCGGGTTCTGCATTTATTGATTTAAGATTCCAACGCAATAAGCCATGTCCGGTCTTTTATGCAAAAGATATTGAAGACATCCAATATTCTTTTTGAAAACCGTGGCATCTATCTCTTTGCCACTACCGGTTCTTGCATGTTTAAGACCAATTTCCATAGGAGTATGAGCCAAGTTACATTTAGCCATACTTGCTTCTTCTAAAATCTTTAAGGCATAAAGATTCTGAGTAATTGTTATCCCACCACTATGCTGAACCACCTCCATGCCGAGATAGTATGACAATCTTCCCAAATCGTTCATTTCAAATTTCGAAGCCATCTCCTCTTTGAACTCATCAATGAACTTCTTAATTTTTCCTGTAATGAACAAATCATCTACGTAAATTGCTAGAAGAAGAAAGTTTTCTTGTACCTGCTTTCGGTAGACAAAAGGTTCCTTGGAACATTTTTTAAATCGTAATTCAACAAGAATTTGATTTAGTTTATTGTTTCACGCTCTCGGTGCCTGACGCAATCCATATAGAGCCTTCTTTAACTTGTAAACTTTCCCTTCATGACCCTTTTCTTCAAACCCCTCCGATTGAGTAACAAAGACTGTTTCTTTTAGTTCACCATGGAGGAATGCGGTTTTAACATCCAAATGGTGAACTTCCCAACCATTTGTGGCAGCAAGGTTCACGAGAAGTCTTATAGTTTCAAGATGAGCAACGGGAGTGAAAACTTCTTCATAGTCCACTCTATAATTTTGTACATAACCCTTTGCAACGAGACGGGCTTTGTACTTGTTAATATTGCCATCAGAGTTGCGTTTGAGTTTAAAGATCCACTTAAGACCGATGGGTTTAACACCAAGGGAAGGTCAACAAGATCCCAGCGTTGATTTTTGTTTATAGAACGGATCTCATCCTCGCAAGCCAATGTCCATTCTTTCAGCTCCTCAGCCTCCAAGTCATTTGCAGGTTCGTTATTTATGCTCAACAATAGCTTCTCTCCTTCTTCAATGGCTAACAGTACATAATCGTCAAAGTGTCGAGGCTTCATTCTATGCCTTTCAGATATTCTCAGGTTAGTCGTCGGGTTTAAAGCTTGATTCTCAATCACATTTTCGACATTTTCATCATCTTCAGCAGCTTCTTCAAGGTCATCCTCCTCTGTTTCGGTTTGGCCATGATCTTCCTGTTCTTGCTCTTGGTCATGAATCAGATTATGGTCATGAATCGGATTATGGTTTTGAGCTGTTTAGTGCTCATCTTCTTCACGCAGGTCGTGATTTCCGAATGACTCGAGAGCTCTTAGAGTTAACCTGAAGCTTCCTCCGCAAGTTACGTCCGATTGATCTTGATTCCAGTTCCATCCTTTGGCCTCGTCAAAGACCACGTCCCTACTCACCACTATCTTTCGAGATTTAGGATTATTTAAGCGATATGCTTTAGATCCAGACTTTATTCCAAGGTGAACAAGCACCCTAGACCGATCATCCAGTTTTTTCAAAGATACTTTTCCGGTCTTAGCATACCCAATGCAACCAAAAACTCGAATATGGTATACTCTTGGTTTCGCAGCTCGATAAACTTCTTATGGAGTGATGTCTTTAATAGCTTTTGTCGATATTCTGTTGAGGAGATAAGTAGAATGACAGATGGCTTCTCCCCACAAAGAATTCGGCATATGCATATGTTTAAGAACACTTCGGGTCATCTCCAGCAACGTTCTATTTCTTCTTTCTACGACACCATTCTATTGAGGTGTGTATAGTGTTGTAAGATGACGTTATATATCAGTGGTTTTGCAGAACAAATTAAATTCTTGTGATACAAATCTACATCTCTATCGGTTCTAGAAACCTTTATAGCAGCTCCAGTCTCTTTCTCGATCACGGCTTTTAGCTTTTTAAATTTCTCGAATGCTTCACTCTTTTCTCTTAATAAGATCGTCCACATGTATCTGGAGAAATCATCTATAACCACGAAAGCATACGTATTCCCAGATGGTGTGCTTGGTGTAATGGGTCCACATAAGTCACCATGAAGTAGATGTAGTGCCTTTTCTGCTCGATATGAAGTGGCTTTAGGAAACTCTTGACGTGTTTGTTTTCCAAGGAGACATGAGCTACATACTTCCTTATGAAAAGCTATTTTCGGTATCTCTAGCACTACATCCTTCTGAATCATCGTTTTGACCTTCTCCGGGTTTACATGTCCAATGTTGGGGTCAAAAACAGTCATCTCGAAATCAACGTCAAAGATCGCATCTTTAATCAAACTTACTCGGAAACACGACCAACGTCTGGACTCGTCGTCGTCTAGACTTAGCACCGACTAGACTTACCGTTGTCTTGACTTAACGTCGTCTAACCTTACCATCATCTAAACTCACCGTCGTCTATACTTAACGTCGTCTAGACTTATCGTCATCTAGACTTGTCGTCGTCTAGACTTACCGTTGTCTAGACCGCAAGCCAATTGGGGTATAGACAATCTTTCAAAGAAGTCTATCCGACCGCAAGAAACTAAAGCATCTGAATGCTAAAGTTAGCATCCATGGCTTTCGGACAACTCTCAAAAGGCCACACAATACAACCTTCGGAGCGATATGAAACCTTCGTGATCATCAGAAAACCGCATCGTTTTGGAGAAATGTCTAAACGACGATTGACGCCAGACCTACGAACGAGTCTTGGAACCGATTGACGATTGAAC
>OVAN01012186.1:0-13972 GCA_900406275.1 Anastatica hierochuntica | reverse complement strand
TATATATATATATATATATATATTTGGACCACTTGAGGTGCATTTCACACAGACAAGATTCAGCTCTAATACTATTAATACTATCTTGGATTGTTGATCAGAGGTTTTAATGATTAGGTGATAAGGAATAGGGAGAAAAATAATGAATAATGATCAATGGTCTTTATATAAACACAACTACCTCTTGTGTGAAACAATTTAGATCTCACAAATTCCAAGGGCCCTTCTCAAGTGATAAAACATATTCAGATTTAAAGGTTTTGTTAAAGTATCAGCTAGTTCTCTATCAGTAGCAACATCCTCAATAATTACAAGTTTCTCTTAACCTAATACTCTCACAAAATGATATATAATATCAACATGTTGATTCTAGAATGTTGCGCATGATTCTTAGAAATATTAATAGCACTCAGATTATCACAATAGATTAAGAAGTAATAAGTGTCAATACCATAGTCGCAAAACATATGTTTCATCCACAAGAGTTATGTGCAACAGCTTCCCAATATGATGTATTCTGCCTCAGTTTTTACAGAATGACATAGTTCTGCTTTTTGTTGTGCCAAGCGATCAAATTATTTCGCATGAAAAAGCATCCACGTGAGGTGCTCTTTCGATCATCTATGCTACCTGTCCAATCAGCTTCACAAAAACTATCTAGATTAGAGTTAGTTTCTTTAGTGTAATAGATCCCAAAATCCAAGGTTCTTTTTACGTATTTAAGGATACATTTCACAGCAGCCATATGTGACTCTCTTAGACTTTCTTGATATCTAGCACACACTCCAACACTATAACACAAATCAGGCTTACTAGCAATAAGATAAAGCAAACTTTCGATCATTGCTCGGTACATCTTCTCATTCAAATTAATTCCTTGCTCATCTCGAGATAACTTCGTTGTAGTGCTCATTGGTGTTTTAGACTCTTTGCAGTTTGCATCTAAAATCGTTTAATAAGACTTATGGCATATGCATCTTGAGAAACAAAAATCCTATCATCAAGTTGTCTCACTTGTAGACCAAGAAAATAGTTAAGTTCACCAACTAAGCTCATCTCAAATTCCTCGGTCATTGTTGAGACAAACATATCAACCAAGCTTTGATTTGTTCCCTGAAAAATGATGTCATCCACTTAAGCTTGAACTACTAAAAAGTCTTGTCTAGATGACAGAATGAGTAGTCTTTTGCTCATGCTTCCTCTTTCAAATCCTGACTCAAGTATAAATTGAACTAATCTCTCATACCAGGATCTAGGTGCTTATTTGAGACCATACAAAGCTTTCTTCAAGTGATAAACATGATCGGGAAAATTAGGATCCTCAAATCCCTTAGGCTGAACAACATAGAAATCCTTCTGAAGCAAACCATTTGGGAAAGAACACTTAACATCCATTTGATGTAGCTTGAACTTCATATCACATGCAATTCCCAACAACAATCGGATAGATTCAAGCCTTGCAACAAGTGCGAATCTTTCATCAAAATCCACATTCTACTTGAGTATACCCTTGAGCCACCAACCTTGCCTTGTTTCTAATCACATTCTCGTGCTCATCCAATTTGTTCTTGAAAATCCATTTAGTTCCAATTACATTGACGTCATTTGTTCTTGGAACCAAATCTCATACCTTAAGTCATGTGAATTGTTCAAGCTCCTCATGGCTAGTACCTGTCCAGAACTCATCTTCTAAAGCTTCCTGAACGTTTCTTGGCTCTAGTAATGACACAAAACATTCAAACTCCACTAGCTCAGCTAGCATCACCATTTTTCGAAGTTGATTTGCTTTTTTCTAGTCACTCTTCCATCGTTTAAATCTCCAATGATATCTTCCGTTGAGTGATTCGTATGTACTTGAACAGCTGGATCATCAAAGGGTGTCTCTCCTTCTTAACACTTGATAACATTTTCCTGTTGGAGTGGCTTGCGACACATCACCCTTGTATAACTCATATGCAGTGTGGGTGATTTCCTGTAGCTGGAGAATATTGTTGTGATAAAAAAAAATGTTGACAAATTACACTACAATTCTTGTTCTCTTATTGTATGCTCAAAAATCCATACTATGTGTAGCATAACCCAAAAATATGCCTTCATCACTTCGGGAATCAAACTTGCCAAGGTTACCCTTGTCGTTCAAGATGTAGCAAACACATCCAAATACGTGAAAGTAGCTTAGGTTAAGAGTTTTTCCTTTTCAGATTTCATATGGAGTTATCTTTGTTCTTGGCTTCACATATGCACGATTAATGATGTAATAGGTGATACTTACAGCTTCTGCCCAGAACCTATGTGACACATTATTACCTTGCATCATTAATGTTGCCATCTCTTGTAATGTACGAGTATTCCTTTCCATAATACTATTTTGTTGATGCGTCCATGGAGCGAGTACTGATATTTATGTGTTGGCTTTGACAAAAATTTTCAAAAAAATCATTCAAGAATTCTGATAACACCATTATTTTACCACTTTTCCTTTAGACTTTAGTATGTTTATTGATGTTTTAATGCAATTCTCAACGATTAGAAGAATTTTTCTTCTATTTGTGGTATTTCAAGTCATTTCAGGTCAACCAATAATATTTGGAGCTCTGTGGAGCTAATTGGAGCAAAGACAGTTTCTAGACAGTTTTCGAGCATCAGAGTTATTATCTGAAATGAAGGTCTTGACCTCAATTAATTTTGATGAAATTAGGAGAGGAGCTAGAGAATTGAATTAGGTTTCAGACCAAGGTAGTCTTGCATCATTTGGAGCAGTAGACAAAGAGTTACACTAATATTTTTGAAGACTGGTCAAACTGCCTCGCAGATGAAGGATGCGTAGAAAGGCCAAAACAAAAGGAAGACCAACTGCGTTTTGAACAAGAAATTCTCCTGACTCAAATGGATCTATTCCAAGCCTTTTTTATGCCCAAGAACTCAACCCAAGACTTTTTTACACGAAACCCAACATTTAGAGTCCTTAAAGGCCCGGTTTCACACTTTTGACCTAACAAAGAAATGTACTAAAAGTAGTTGCTTTTGGCTTTTGTTTTGAAGAGAATATTTTAGGTTTTAAATCGATTAAGTGCCTAAGGAGGCAGGGATGACGCCATTTGGGGTCATGCCCTTGTAGCCTCCGAAGGATCTGTCTCATCTCAATACATCCATATTTCTTCCATCATTCAGTTTTATCTATCCTTCTCCCTTTGATTTGATATGAAAGCTTGCTGCCATGATTGATTTTGTGTTCACATATTTTTATTCTATTATTTCACATGTTAGGCAGTAGGTTACAAGGATTCAATGAGATCACTTGAATAGGATTATTAGTCGATTAGGTTTTATCAACAATGTTATCACCTTTATTCATTCGTTAGTGTTGTCCCCCTGCGAAAGCTGGTACGAATATATATCTATAGCGGTATCCATTCCAAAAGATTGATTTACCACTGGATCTAGTATTTGCCAAGCCTTGCTAGGCAGGCTTTGAAAGTAGACCAACCTTAGAATCGTGAACAATCACTCTTGATTGAGTTAATGCGTGTTTTTATATTATAGACCCGTGCGAAAGTTGATGCATCTTGGTATTTAAACATAGAATCTCAAATCTTGAAAGTGGAAGGATTTACCTTAGTGGATGTGTTCTAGACCGAACTTAATGCCCCTAGTCGTTTTTAACTTCTACTTGTTTACTTTAGCTTTCTGTTGTCTGATGCATATCTTTTCATTGATCTATATTTGGTAAATGAGCATGTAGAGTAGGTTCATATGCATTAAGAAAACCACAAAAAACCAAATAAAAACAGTGAAAACGTCCTTGCATATTTTTTTCTTAGCTTAGCCCAAAATCATATAGGTTCTAAGTGTGACTACTAGTCCTTGTGGACTCGATCCCTAAGTATTATTGCGGATGCTGTGCACTTGCAGCTAGGTTTTAATTGGGGTAAAACTTGAAGCCACATCAAGTTTTGGGCGCCGATGCCGAGGACTACTTTTGTTTACCTTAGGATTTAGATCTAGGATTAAGTCTAGCAAAACGTTTCCTTCTATCTATCTCTTTCTCTGCAATTTCGAATTTTTTGTGAAAAATCGGTTTTCTTGTAAAAATTTTGGTTTTCTTTTTCTTCTAACTTATTTTAATTGTTTTAGGGTTTTAACACTTAGGATTTAGATTAACTTACTCACAAATTCGTGCTTCCTTTTAATTTATAGATATTAACACTTGGAATTATCTTTTTCCTACTAGGAATATGATTTTTCCATCATACTAACCAATTTAATTGTTTCTCTTGGGTTTTTCAGGGAAAATACAAAGAACCAAAGCCTAAAACTCAAAACTTAAGCCTCTCTACAGCCATGGACGAACACTTTGAAGGATTTTGCTATCCTAATCTTCACTCACCCGAATTCATGGATGATACTCAATATTATCCTCATGCCTATGAGCCTAAGAGAGACTATGTTGAGCCAAGAGATCGACCTCATGGAGAACGTGACTGGAGGCGAAGTACAAGCCATGAATACACTCGAGGAGGATGGTATCTTGACTCAATACCGCTGAAAACTCGCATGAACCCCAGCAAAGAAGACCCACGCTTCAAAACCGTGAAGGAAGATCCCTGAACCGAAATCTCTACAGTTTTCTTCCCCATGAGCAATTGCGATATCTCTTTGACCTATAACTCAAGGGTCAGAGGTATCACGTTGCTTACCTCATCCTCCAAGTCTCTACACACCTCTTAAGTCTCTGGAGCTCAAGGTCAAGCACCTCACAGAGCAACTTCTCGAGATTCAAAGCGATACGGAGCAAAAAATCTATACTACTATAGATAATCAATACTTCGACCTTGAGGAGAGAATTGAGAAGCTTGAACTCAATGTTCAAGGCCTAAACATGAGCCTAAGTCACATAGAAGCCACTTTAAAAGAGCTATTTGACACTCATTCCCCCACAAAATTCCACAGAAACCCAAGGAGAAGCTGAAAATCGCCTTGAAGAGAGGATGAACGTGAAATCTATGGACAAAAGACTTGAGTCTTTGGTTGAGGACGTGCAGGCCAAGAAAAGAAGATGTTCTTCGGATTTTAGAGTCTTAAATTTAAGGATAAAAAGGTTCATGGAAGAACGGGATGAAAGGATTAAAAAGCTGGAAGATAGTTTGGAAGAATTGGTGTCTAAAGCCAATGGAGCGAACAAGAAGATGGAAGATAACCAGAAAGAGGACAAGGAAAGCATGGGAAGAATGGACAACAAAACCCCTGAGATTCGTTATATCAAGATCAATCTTGATCTCTTAAGCTCCCATCTCAAAGACATTAAGAAGAATCTAGTGAAAAATGAAGGAAACTCTACTAAATTCGTCACTAAGCCTAATGACCTGAAGGAAGAGGTCCTAGCTTTTGATTTCCAGCCTTTGGAAAATCAAAACTCGCTCCAAGGAGTAGGATCATGCATGCTCTTCAAGAGTACAACAAGAATATGAGCCACTCAACCAAAATTTAGGCCTTGGTATGAGTACAGAAGTGACAATGTCAACTTGAGATCAGAAAGAAGCATATCCCTCCAATTCATGGGAGAATTGGGAAGCATTTATCAAGATATCTCAAGACTTACCAGTTGATATGACGTTTGACAGAGCATGGGCCACTAAAAAGGAGCTCAGGAAGAATATTGAGCACGAAACACAAGATTCAGAACGCATAGAAGGCATGTTCAACAACATCAGGGATCCCAACAGGCGTTGCACCACACTTTTAACATTGGAAGACCCAAGACTTTTCCTAATCAAGTTTTCCATCAATAAACAAGTCTTTGAGAGCGCTCTATGCGACTCCGGAGCTGGAGTAAACCTCATGCCAGCACATATTGTTGTGCGGATTAGTTTCACAAACTTAAAGACTTCGGAGATGTGTATCATCTTTGCTAATGGATCAATAAGAAGACCTGTATGATCATTATGTGGTATCTTAGTAAGAATCAATAACGTTCTTGTGCCTACTGACTTTCAGGTTGTTAACGTAGCGAATAAGTATTCATCAAGTTTAATACTTACAAGAGGCTTTCTTGCAACAGTAGGAGCTGTCATGGACTGACCTAATGGAAAAATGCACTTCATGGTTGTTGATAAGGACCTTTACTACACGATAGCACCCCATGGATATCCAGCTATGGAGGTTAGATGCCCTCAACCGATAAGAACGGTGTCATTGGAAGTAGAAGCACAATAACAAGAAGAGGTTTCATCTCAAGGATCTACAACAGAAGAATGGAGATCTAAATCTCCACTGAGGTTTCCTCACATCTAAAAATGTCCAGAAGTCAAGCTAATTGACTTTAAACAAGCGCTTTATGGGAGGTAACCCATACGTTTTATTTCTTTAAGTTTTATTTTATTTTGATTTTTAGACTTTGATCTTAGGGAAGTTGTTTAATTTGGTATTATAAGTTTTAATAAATGTTTTTAAAGTTTTAATTCTTTGACTTTCGTAGGAATTACTTTGGAAAGGAAGAAAAATGGAGAAAATTTGATTCGGACATGTTCTAGACGTTTGAACCGTAATATAGGATCTCGCCAAAAACAAGGCACCGACCCGTCGTAGGAGCACCACTACCCGGTCACGGGAAGCTCCCAAAACCGGTCCAGGGAGTCCCACGACCGGCCGCTTGGGCATAACAAGCCCCCGACCAGTAGCAGGAGCTTTGTGCCTCAAACTGCCGAGGCACTTAGCCTCCACGACCGACCCCGTGGACTGTGGTATCCAACACCGGTTCTCGCCATTTTGCCACCCGGTCACAGCACATCCCGTGCCTTAACCCATCCTGACCACCCATTTCCACGTCCCGACCATCCCATTCCCCATCTGAACGTGCTTTTGGCCTAGAAAAACGTTAATGAACGTCCAATTTTCACATTTTCTTGGTCGAATCATGCATAAACTAAAACTTTCGAGGTAACCAAGTAAACTTATCATTTATATACCATTTTATGGTGATTTTAAGTTTTGTTACCTCAAAAACACAAGGATACACACTTGAAGCTACAAGGAGCCTAAACCGAGAAATCTCTTGCATCTTAGCCATTTTATTGCCGCCAAGCACGAAATCAACTAAATTTTTTCCAGCACCTCACAGAGGATCTAAGGGACATTTCAAAGTTTTAAAACCCACTCAAAGACCCTTAAACACAAAGGCAATCCTATGGAGAAAAAATTGCGAAAATTTGTATTTCTAAGGAACTTCGAGAGAGAACTTCAGTTTTAATTCATGGCAAGGAGTATTGTGTTCAAAAACATTAGTCTACGGTTCTCATCTTTCCTGTTTAATAAAAATCATCAAAAAAGATGTTTATGCTTATTGTGAATTTCAGAACCAATAAAATCCGAATGTGCTTAAAAGAAAAAAAAGAATAATGAGATCGATAGAAAAAATAAAATGATACCCGAGAAAAGTATGGAAAAATCGATTCTCAAGAGGTTGATAGAAAAAATAAAATGATAGCCTAGAAAAGTAGGGAGAAATCAACCTCTAAAAAGCACTTAAAAAGTGAATAAGGAAGAGGAAAGGAACAGATTGTGGGCTGTAACATGTTAGGATCTTGATTGAGTTGAGTCTATATGTTTATTGTGACTGAATTGGGAACGTTGCTAGACTTGTAGCTATAACTGAGACTTTACTTAAATGTTGACTCTGGTGTTATTGGATTTCGACAGTTAAAGTCACTCATAAGTTCAGAAAGTCTAGGTAGGTTTCCAAGTTATAAAACTTCTTCTCTGTTCTTCATTTTCTCAGCTCGAGGATGAGCTAGAAGCTAAGTCCGGGGAGTTGATAACATCATTATTTTACCACTTTTCCTTTAGATTTTAGTATGTTTTATTGGTGTGTTTATGCAATTCTCAATGATTAAAAGTATTTTTCTTCTATTTGTTGTATTATAAGTCATTTCAGGTCAACCAATGATATTTGGATCTTTGTGGAGCTAATTGGAGCAAAGTCCGTTTCTAGACAGTTTCCGAGCATCAGAATTATCATCCGAAATGAAGACTTTGCCCTCAATGGATTTTGATGAAATTTTGACAGGGGCTATAGAATTGAATTAACTTTTATATCAAGGTGGTCTTGCAACATTTAAAGCATTAGACAAAGAGTTAGACTAATATTGCTGAAGATTGGTTCAGTTGCCTCGCAGATGAAGGATGCGTAGAATGGCCAAAACAAAAGGAAGACCATTTGGGTTTCGAACCAGACATTCTCCAGACTCAAATGGATATATTCCAAGCTTTTTTATTCCCAAGAACTCAACCCAAGACTTCTTTACATGAAGCCAACCATTTAGAGGCCTTAAATGCCCGATTTCACACTTTTAACCTAATAAGGAAATGTACTATAAGTAGTTGTTTTTAGCATTTTTTTGATGAGATTTGTTTAGGTTTTTGATCGAATAAATTATTAAGGAGGCAGGAACGACACCCTTTGGGGTCATGCCTTTGTAGCCTCCTAAGGATTTGTCTCATCTCAATACATTTATATGTCTTCCATCATTCGGTTTTATCTATCCTTCTTCTTTTGATTAGGTATGAATGCTTGTTGCCATGATCGATTTCGTGTTTACATGTTTTTAATCTATTAGTTTGCATGTTAGGTAGTAGGTTACAAGGAGTCAATGAGTTTACTTGAATAGGATTCTTAGTCGATTAGGTTTTATCAACAACGTTATCACCAACGTTATCATCTTTATTTATTTGTTAATGTTGTTCCCCTATGAAAGCTAGTACGGGTATAGATCTATAGCGGTATCCATTCCAAAAGCTTGATTTATCGTTGGATCTAGTATTTGGTGAGCATTTCTAGGTAGGCTTCGAAAGTAGACCGACTTTAGAATCGTGAACAATCAGTCTTGATCGAGTTAATGCGTGTTTTTATATTATAGACCCGTGCGAAAGTCGATGCATCTTGGTATTTAAACATAGAATTTCGAACCTCGAAAATGGAGAGGATTTAACTTAGTGGTTGTGTTATAGACCGAAATTTAATGACCCTAGTCGTTTTTAACTCCTACTTGTTTACATAACTTTATGATGTCGGATGCATATCTTTTCATTGATCTATCTTTGGAAAATGAGCATGTAGAGTAGGCTAATATGCATTAATAAAACCTTAAAAACCAAATAAAAACAGTGACAACACCCTTGCATATTTTGTTCTTAGCTTAGCCCAATATCATATAGGTTCTAAGTGTGACTACTAGTCCTTGTGGATTCGATCCCTAAGTATTACTGTGAATGATGTGCACTTGCACCTAGGTTTTAAATGGGGTAAAACTTGACCCCACATCAAATTCTCCTCCATGATCACTTTTTATTTCCACAATTTTTCCTTTTTCGGTTTTAAAGTTAAGAGTAAGAATCTTAAAAATTTCCACTACCTCGCTCTTTACACGAAGGAACCTCACCCACGTATATCTCGGAAAATCATTCAAAAGCACAAATATGTATCTCTTACCAAAAATGCTTTCGGTTTGAATCAGCCCATGAGATCCATGTGAACAAGATCTAGAAAATTCTTGGTTTTGATATCTGGGATTCTCCTGTGTTGGATATTTACTTGTTTCCCTTTGTTGCAAGAATTTCATACCACTTTTGTCTTAGCCTCTAGATTTGGAATACATCTTACCACTTCTGCTTGGACAATGCGACATAGAGCATTTACGTTCATATGTCCCAACTTCTTGTGCCACAAGTTTAACTTGGATGCAACAGCAGATAAGCATCTATTGGAAGGTCTCCACATAAAATAGTTATTCTCTGATAGAATCCATGATAGCACGACATTTCCATTTTCATCTACAGCCTCACACTCGGTTTTTGTGAAGATCACCTTTAATCCTTCATCATATAGTTGACTTATGCTAATAAGGTTAGCTTTAAGACCTTCAACTAGATACAAATTTGACAGATGTGGTTGATCTAGTCTATCCAAGCTTCCAACTCCTCAGATATTTCCTTGTCCTCCATCACCAAAGGCTACTCTCCCTCATTTCAAATTCGTGTATGTTTTCATGGAATTCAGATCACCAATAATGTGTCGTGAACATCTGCTATCAAAATATCATTTTCACATAATGTGTATTGGTGGAGGTATAAGCAACATTGTTTGATAAGTGATTCAAATCTTCCATTTTATCCTTGGTGTAACATAATTATCCTCTGAGTCGCACACAGGCATTACATTTATGTGTGCCATATAGCAAGATAGGATCAGTTCTTCTTCCTAGGTCACACATTCCACTTATTTGTCAACCTCTTTCTTACCAGTACTCATCCTGCTGGGTAAAGCATATAATACAAATTTGGTAATCCATAACGTACCTACTTTTGATGGCTACATGTAACACAAATTCTTCCTCGATGCATGTGCTATCCTTTTTCTAAGAAGAAAGAAATACCTCACAAGATGATTGTTCTTCCCATAGAACCAACACTCGGTGGTTCTATTAAGCTTAGTTATCCTTTCAAACTACGAATAGTTTCTGTAGTTGATAGCTTGTCTAACAGCAAGTACTGGATGGTTCAAGTCAGACTTGGTCACCTACATTTTCTGTCTCAAAACCTTCTCTTCAGTGTGTCTGGATGCACTGGCTTTTATAAAGTTCCCCACAACTAAGGCTTTGTCTTTAACAGGATTATCCTCACCTATGTAGCTAGTGTAACCTAGTCCTCAATTTTGTCTAGGAGGATGTCCCAATGTTAGTATGTGCTCGAGATTCTCAGTTCCAGAGTTGAGCATGCGAATGTTTTTCTAATTTTCTTGCAGCGTATACTCAAGGTTTTTGGACTTTTCCCTTTCTTGATCAATAACATTCTGTATGTGATCTAACTTCGTATGCGGTTCTTTGATGTGTTTTTCAGCTTCCTTTGTGTGTGACACACAAGCACTAGTTTATTCTTGTTATTGTGGTTTCTTATCTTCCTGCTGTGATGGCAATTTCTCTAACTCTAGAATATTCACTTGAGCTTTCAACATAGTCTTTTCTTTCACTAGTTTCATATTCTCATTACTGAGATTGATCCAACTATCAAACAACTTTTTGTATTCCTGCTTTGGATCTATTTCATGGTCACTTTCATTTTCAGAGACAAAATTGATGTATCATTTTGTTCCAGCAGCTTCAGTAGAGAAGGCAATAAATTTTAGCATTTGAGACTTATCATCATCATCGAATTCAGTGTCACTGAAACAAAAATATGACTTCTCTTTTCTTTTATCTAGGTTCAGACATTTCATTTTAACATGACCATAACCATTGCATTCGAGACACTTGATTTCTCTGCACTTTGCTAAAGAACACTCCATCCTCATCTACCCATTCCCCTTCACATTCAAAGCATTGAATTTCAAATCTCCTCCTTCCCATTTCTTTTTCACCTCGTGCACCTCTAGGTCATGACTGTTCTATATCAAAGTAGTTAACCCCTTCTTCTTCGTACTTTCTAGATCGATTTACAGTCTTATTTTTATATTTTTCAACATGTTTCAACATTTTTCCAAAGTTTCTAGCAAGCAGGCTCGTATTGTCTTCAAGTTTCTGGAATCGTTCATCTTTTTCTTCAACTGAGAGTGCCACACCCTTGTGTGTATTATTAATGTTTGCACCAACCTCCATCTCGTCAGCTTTGAGCATGCCTAAAATCTTTTCGAACTTCAGTTCATTAGTCATTTTCAATACGACTTTGTGAGCAACATACTTAGGTGGAAGACACCTTAAGAGTTTCTTGACTAACTTTTTCTCTTGGTATTTTTTTACCAAACAGAGAGGCTTCGTGTGTTATGGCACTCAGCTTTGAACTAAATCTTTTGATTGATTCATCACTGCCCATCTTAAGATTCTCAAATTGAGAGGCAAGATGATCACGATGAGTCCTCTTTACACTTATGTCACCTTTGAAGGAGTTCATCAAAATTATGCATGGCCAAAACCTAACCGTAATCGTATTTTGGACCGTAACCGTATGAAACGGTTACAACCGTAACCGTAAAAATATATTAGTTATGGTTAAACGGAATTTGTAACCGTAACCATTAATTAACCGTAACCGTATTTAAAATGTTGGTTAACCATGAGATTAACCATAAAATTGTAACCGTTTTAAAAAGACTTATATATATATATATATACACATATTTTACGTGGACTCTATTAATAACAATATGCAAGAACCTTATTGATCGATAAAAATTTATCGATACCATTATTTTCATAGTTCATAATTCGGTTATCAATTTCATTAGCATTAGGCTATACATCATATATTTATTCATCTTATAAAAGGCAATCAAAATTCAAATTTATTCATTTGAAAAAGCCAAAAAAAAAACTCCAAAGTAATTGCTTTCACTTCTATTTTCATAATGTATTTGACGTAGATTTCCTCTTTCCCCTCCAAAATCCATCAAAAACTTCTAACAATATTTGTCTATCAAATGTTCACTATCCACAAAAAAGAAAAAGAAAAGTGACTTGATAGAGATGATGAAAAAAAAGGAAATTTTTTATTAAATGACACAAACCTTAAAATATTTAAGCAACCAAATCTTGAGCATTTTTGATAGATAAGTAAAATTATTTTAAATTAATAAGTTCAAATATTTTATTTAGATAAATTTTCATTTTCACATCTTCTAGCTCGTCTTCATTGTCTCAAATCTCTTTATTTTAAATAAATTTTCATTTTAAATATTTGTCAAAATTATTTATAATTAAATATTTGTATAATTGAAAAACTTGTGGCTATTGGACAGCAATGAATATAAAAAGGTTAAAATTGTTTACTCTAAACTAAAATGCATGGTCTAATACTTGATGATGCAATTATAGATCACGTTTTATCATCAAAACTATGAAAAATATGAATATGATCAATTTGATTGGATTTAACCAAAACCAAACCAGCAAATCTTAATTATAACTCCATTTGTTTAGTACAGAAAAATAAAATAATTTTTTCCTTGGATTTAACATTTAAATTTCAAATCATATTTTTAATATAATTACTATTATTATGTTAGCTAATTTTATTTATCTTATCAAAATATTTTTTTAAAATATAATAATAATTAAAATTATTATATGTATCTTAATTATGAGATAACTGTAACTGTATCTAATAATAACCGTTTAACTGTAACAGTATTTAACCGTAAACGTTTTAACCGTATATTAAATGGTTAAGGTTAAGGTTAAGGTTAAGCATTTTTTTAACCGTAATTGGTGGTTAATCAACCTTAACCGTAGTAACCGTAACCGTGGTCATACCTAATTAAAATGTCCCACGCTTCCTTTGTCGATTCGCTTTCGAGGATTAATTTGAATTGTTCCAAGTCCATAGCTCCAAAGATAGCTGTCATGGTTTTGGAGTTGAATTTAGATGCAGATTTCTCCAAATTCGTCCACTTGTCCTTTGGCTTGGGCATCTTCTTTCCATCTTCAGACAGAACATATGGTTATTCAACTTCAGTTGATGTTCATGCATCTTCATCCACATACCTGATCAAGTGCATCATCTTGACTTTTAGTGTCCATAGTTATTTTCATCCAAAACTATAGGTTTATGCACAACTATGAGTTCTTTCACAGTGTCCATCTTCTTCCCAAGATCTTAATATGTGTGTTGATTGAAGGCTATGATACCAATTGTTAGAACAATAGGGCCCTGTTCGTTGGGCGGTCGTTGGCGGTAGCGACTAGTGACCAGCGACAGCGACAGCGATCAACGATAAATTTTGTTGTTCGTTTGGTAGTCGCTGGCGACTAGCGACCAGTCGCTCCGTTCAGGCGCTGTGTTGTTCGTTTTGTTGTCGCTAGTGACTAATATATATGTATTTCTTTAAAATATAATATATATATATATATATATATGTATAATCTAATTATATGGTTTTATGATAGGGAGACTTACAAAAATACACCTTTGTATTGTCTGTTTTTCAAAA
>OVAN01012185.1:0-13973 GCA_900406275.1 Anastatica hierochuntica | reverse complement strand
TTATCCAATAACTCGCTAATTCGCTGTCTCGATCTGTTGATCTTTAGCTAACAGAGTTCGTGAACCACATAACACTGACAGTGAGAATTTCGGTTCCCTCAAAAATCAAGGAAGCATTGGTTTCGGCTCTAATCGTGCAAGCTCCTAATTGGGAATTGCCTTTCGAGATCATGTGTGATGCAAGTGATTTCACGGTTGGAGCGGTTTTCGCGCAACGAAATGAAAAGAAACTTGACATGATCTACTATGCGAGCAAGATGTTGGATGAGACTCAAACCAAGTATGCCACAACGAAAAAGGAGGTTTTTGCCATATTGTTTGCCTTTTAAAAATTTCGTTCATATATAGTGGGATCAAAGGTAATAGTATACATGGATCATGCTGCTTTGATACACTTATTGGTGAAGAAGGATGCTAAGTCAAGGTTGTTGAGATGGATTCTCGTCCTACAAGAATTTGATCTTGAAATCAAGGGAAAAAGGGGGTTGAGAATGGAGTGGCGGATCACTTGTCAAGGATGAAGGTTGATGATGGATTACCAATTAATGACTCACTCCCAGAAGAACAAATCAACTCGGTGGAAACATTCTTCCTCATTGAGGGAGATCTCAAACAATGGGAGGAAGAAAATGCGAGTGCGGTGACCACTACAACTTCTTGGTATGCTGATTTTGTCAATTACCTCGTGAGTGGAAAAGAGCCGCCAGATATGGGGACTTATGGGAAAAGAAGTTGTACCGAGATCTTAAGTCCTACTATTAGGATGATCTTTTCCTCTACAAGCAATGCAAGGATTAATTATATAGAAGATGTATTTCGGAGGAAGAAGCTAAAGAAATCATCACCAAATGTCATATTGCTAACTATGGTGGAAACTTTGCCACTTTCAAGATGGTTCAAAAGGTCTTACAAGCGGGTTTTTGGTGGCCCACGATGTTCAAGGATGCACATGAAGTTGTCTCCAAGTGGGATGCTTGTCAAAGAAGAGGAAATATAACAAAGAGAAATGAAATGTCGTTTAATCCTATTCTTGAAGTGGAGATTTTTGATTTGTGGGGAATAGATTTCATGGGATCTTTCCCTAAATCGAATGGAAACTTCTACATCTTAGTGGTGGTCGACTATGTCTCCAAGTGCATAGAAGCGATAACAAGCCCGACGAGTGATGCAAAGGTAGTGATCAAGCTCTTCAAAACGATCATCTTTCCTAGATATGGCATTCTAAGGATAGTGATAAGTGATGGTGGAAGCCACTTCATCAACAAGGTTTTTGTTTAGCTCTTGAAAGCTAATGGAGTGAAACATAAAGTGGAGACACCATACCACCGTCAAACTTCCGGACAAGTAGAGGTATCCAATCGCCAAATCAAGGAAATACTAGAAAAGACAATTTGAGTGAATAAGAAAGATTTTTCTACCAAGCTTGATGATGCACTTTTGGCATATAGAACGGCATTCAAGACGCCTATTAGGACAACGCCATTCAACCTCATCTATGGAAATCTTGCCACTTACCTATTGATTTGGAACACAAGGCACTTTGGGCTCCAAGGAAGCTTAATTTCGACTTCAAGGAAGCTACAGAAAGAAGATTAGTGCAATTCGAAGAACTTGAAAACTTGAGGCAAAATGCCTATGAGAGCTCAAAAATCTATAAAGAAAACACAAAAGCTTTTCCCGATAAGAAGATCCTCAAGAGGGAGTTCAAGAAAGTAGATAAGGTTCTATTGTTCAACTCTCGGTATAAACTCTTCCCGGGGAAATTGTAGTCAAAATGGTCGGGTACTTTTGATGTTGAAGAAGTAATGTCATATGGTTCAATAACTTTAAGGAATCGTTCCCGAGAAGAATTCACAGTGAATGGGCAAAAATGCAAGCCATACTTAGCGGATACGCTACTAGAGGGAGTGAGTTGTCTCATGCTCCTCGATGCACCATCCCCATAGATCGCTTCAAAGTTAAGCTAATGACTATAAACAAGCACCCTTGGGAGGCATTCCCAAGAAGAAAAACTAACTTTTTCAAATAAATAAACATTTTAATTTCGAATTTTCTATTTTAATTGCTTAAGTATCTAATAAAAGTTTTGTGCTTTTGGGTTATAGGGGAGTGATGATAAACGGAGCATCTACCAAACGGATTCCCGAAGAATTTCTAGCGCTCACCTCAATTTCTAAAATGTTGGGCAAGTTTTTGAGAAACGAAGAAAAAGGGGAGTAACTTGCAATATTTTATTAAAACACATGTTTTATTAGTTTCTCTCTTCCATTTTCATAACTTTTCTCTCTTCCATTTTCATAACTTTTCTCTCTCTTAAACACTTGAGAAAGAAACTCTCTCTCTCATTTTGCTAGAAGAAAAATCGAAATCTACGCCATGATTTTCGAAAATTTCATCTTCATTTTTCTAAGTCATTCTCTTGAATCTCTCTCTGCAATCATCTCTTAAGAACCTAAGGTATGTCTCTAATCTTTAAATTTGAAGAAAATGTGAAACTTTCCTAGATTCTTGGTTTTTTTAATCTTGGAGTTCTAAGATTGAATAAGTTTTGCTTATGGTTAGAATAACTTAGAAAATGCTTGGGAATGAGAATTCAAGGCTTAGTTTAGAAGATTAAGTGCTCATTTGAAAATTTTTAAAAAGTGTGTACTTAAGTGTTCTTGAATATGAATAGTAACTTTTCAAAATTTCAAGCATTTGAATGATTTGATGATGTCAAATGATAGTCTAAGGATAGATATGAAGTTCCCAACAAGAATTTTGCAATTCTGTTGAGTAAAAACAAAGTTATGACCACTTTAATCATTGGTTTTAGATTGGTCACAGGTTAGTGTTGCAAAATTTGAAAATTTATAATTTTTTGAATCTTGGGCACCTTGAGTAGTCTCTTTCATTAACCTTATGTTTCTTGATGCCTTGAGAATGTTCTTTGACATTTGAACATTCTTAAATTCAACAATTTTGAGCCATAAAAATTTAAGGAACTTACATATTCATTCTTTCAATGTAGGAATCATTTAAGTGAACAAGCATAACGACATCAAATAAAAAAGGTGGAAAGGGAATTCAAGCTCAAAAAGAAAAATCCAAACAAGCTTCTACCTCTAAGGGAGCAACAAGTTCAAGGAGAGCATTAATGACAACCAAAGCTATCCCTAAAGGGCCGACAACCGTGAGGAGGAAAGGAGGAGAGGGAAGAAAGGAGATTCTTTGAAAATGTAGAATTCGAGCCTACAAAATTAATGGGAAAAAGGCTATTGCAAAGTATGGGGCTTTACGAAGAAGTATGCTATCTACTAGAGGGAATGCATCTCCAATGCTTCGTTGACATGAGCGAACCCTATATGAGAATGAAGTTAAGGATTTTCTCGCCACAATGAAGATTGTCTACAATGCACCATCGCGGCCAAAGCCAAAATTTGGGTATCTCAACTTCAAGATAAGGGGCAAGGAATAGTCCATAAGACTCTTTAAGGTTTGCAAGGCGTATGATGTACCACAAGCGGAGGAAACTAAGTACCCTTATTGGGACGAAATCAACGCTTTTTGGGACATGATCGCCGATGGACCGTTTGCAAATACAAGTCCCAAGTCTTCGAGAATAAGAAACCCGGTGATAAGATATGTCCAGAAGCTAATGGCCAACACACTTTTTGCTAGGACCGAGATTGGCACGGCAAACCGAAACGAAGTGCTTCTTCTATTTCGAGGGCTAAAGGAAGACTTGGAATAATGGAAGAAATATGCAGAATATGATGATTTTTGCTCAAACATCAACATAGTGGTGCTCTTCCTTAGACACATGGCGAGCTTCCAAGGTAAATTGGTTAGGACAACGACCCTTCCAACAATTTTCTTCGGGAGTTTCCTAACACCATTATTCAAGAGAGCTCAAGTACCATTAGGAGAACCAAGCTGATTGAGGGATCCCATAGGTCTTAGAGACCTCATACATTGGCGTTTCATTCGAATCAATAAGACAACCAAGGAGATGGAGTACCTCTTCAACGACTTCAATACCGGAAGGAGGGTATATTTGAGTCTCCCTTGCGATGAGCTAACAAACATAGGCTCATTGGACAATGTTGTCTTCGTGCATTCGGGTAAAGAGGATGAAACGGAAACTTCAAGTGAAATGAGGATGATCCGAGCTCATGGAGAGTCAAGTGCGGACGGTTCCATCGCCACCACGAGCACCACTACCAATCCCCTTCCATTCGTTCCAAAAACAAAGCGAGAGAAGGAACTCATAAAGGCTCTTCAAGAAGAAAGAAGAGCATTTGAAGAAAGATTGAATCGTGACATTGTGGACCTAAAGAGGAAATTCATTGGGATGCGTAGCCAAACGATACATGAGGAGTTGGCGAGTGGACAAACAGAAGGAAGCGTTGCTCAAGAAAACACACCGCTAGCCGCGGAAGCACTAGTCTCTTTGGTGGATATGAGAGAGGACATAAAAAATGACCCCAACATGAAGACCTACAAGTGAACTAGAAAGAGGAGAAAATCCACCACATCAAGCTCACTTTATAAGAAAGAAGTACAACCTACAACCATTGTGAATACCATCTCATATTTTCGGATTTCTTTATTTTTTTAAGGTGAACCTCAGGGCTTATAATTCACCAGGACGGTGAAGTTTAAGTCCGTGGGAGGAACTTTGGAACTAATGTTTATTTTAATTTAGATTTTTTTTTTCATTTTGCCATATTTGTGTCTTGCATTGTAGATAGTTATGACTTATAAAAAGCAAAAAATTAAAAAATTAAAAAAAGTCAAAAAATTTCAAAAAAAAACCAAAAAAGATTTTCATTTTGTTTTAAAAAAATTGCATATATATTGCATATATTTGGGAATACTTAGGTGGTTAGGGCATATAGGATTGCATTTTACATGGAAAACCTTGCCTTGTAAGTAGACTTAGTCAAGCTTACAATTCAATGCCCTCATGATAGTATTATGATGCTTGAACCATTTAGAAATTTGGAAAATCCATGCTTTAAATTGTCTTCTTGAAGCTCTTTGTGATAATTGAAGCATATTGGATTTGAAGCCAATCCCATCTAAGTGAACCTAATTGGAATTAGACTCTAGTTTAGGATCATTTTGCATTTGCATATCATTTTCTTTGCATTTGTAGGTATAACCTTTGCATATCAATTTGAGAGCTTGAGATGAGGCTAAAAGGACAAAGAATCAAGGGAATTCAAAGGCTAGAAGCAATGGGAGAATATGAGATCAAAAGATGCAAGCAAATGAAGAAGAAAGAAGCCACAAGTTGTCAAGGTGAGCTACCGTCGACCCTGAGGTCGACAGTAGCCCACCTAAGGTCGACAGTAGCCTCAGTTGACGCCCATGCTGTCCAATGTGAGCTACTTTGACCCCCAGGGCGACAGCAACCTACCTTTGGGCGACAGTAGCCTTTGTTGACGTGAAAGTTAGCTTTGTTTCATCTATAAATACCCCTTTAACCTAGTTTTATGTATCTAAGACTTTTATAACTTTTCTCCTTCTTCAAGATTGTGTTTTTATGATTTCTCTCTTGATCTTTAAGATCAAGAGTCTCCTTTTTAATTTTATTTCTTGGATCAAACATCTATCTTTATCTATGAAATCTTTATCTTTCTTTTCATCTCTTTTCTTTCTCTTTAGTATGTGTGAGTAGTCTATTTTGATGGAGACATGGGTGTTGAGATCTACTTAGATTAGGTTGTAATATTGTGTTAGGGATGGCTAATCTTAGGTTTCCAAAGGATTTTGTCTGCTTAATAATAGGTTTTAAAGTGGCTAACTAAGATCTAGACTTGTATGCATTTCTCGCCCAAGAGGTGTTCGATGTAATGTCTAGGAGAACCAAATACTTTCTATTTCAATATAGCCAATGAGAGTTGTTTGCTAGATTTATTAGGGATTATATGGGCTTGCTCTAAATGATTTCTAATCGATTTATCATTTGCAACAAATGAGAGTTGAGCGAATGCGATTGATAAAGAAATGGTCTCTTCCATGAGAGTGGATTAGGTTAGTATTGCCTTTGGTCACGGATTTGTCCTCAATAGCTTGATCTAAGACCACTACTACCTTCTTACTAAGTGGATCCATTACAACATCCATTGGCCATCTTCTTAGTTTATAGTTTATTTCAAGTTTGCACATTTAAGTTTATGCTTGCCTTCTTTATTTAAGTTTATTGCCTTTAATTAAGTTGTTTACTTTCTTGTTTTGCTTTTGTTTATAGATTACTAAGAAAACCCAAAATGAACCCCCAATGTTTCCTATTTGCTTAGATTAGACTCGATTGTGTAATCCTAATGCTTGATCCATCTAGCTAAGTAAGTTTTTCCTTGTTGTTCGACCCCCAAGTACTACAATGACATAACCGTGCACTTGCGGATTGTGTGATTGTTATGAAACGGGCTTATAAATTTAAATCTTCGTTGTTCGTTTTCTAGCGACCCAACAAGTTTTTGGCACCATTGTCGGGGAGCACTATTGCTAGATTAAGATTTTCTTTGGGATTTCATTTAAATTTGAAACTAAGTTTTACTTTTCAAGTTATTTAACTATTTTATTTTTCTTTTTGTTTGTGCTTTGTTGCAAGGATGATGAATCACTGATTTCAAGAAGAAGTTGGCGGAGTGGGAGCATATGAGGAGACTATTTTTGACTTTGATACACCAATCACGAGCAACACTATGATGGGAGTAAGACTCCCACTGGGAGATATGACCCATCACGAAATCAACTCTAGCCTCGTCAACATGATCCACAACACAAAATTCTTTGGTTTGGACATGAAGAACCCCATCAAACACCTTGACAACTTTGAAACACAATGCGACACAACCAAGATTCAAGAAATTCCCGGAAGGTGCGATTTGTTTTGGGTTTTCTTAGTAATATATAAAGGAAAGCAAAGCAAGGAAATAAACAACTTAAATGAAAGCAATAAACTTAAATAAAGAAGGCAAGCTTAAACTTAAAAATGCAAACTTGAAATAAACAATGAACTAAGATGATGGATCATGGATAGTTGTAATAGATTCACTTAGCAAAACGGTAAAAGAGGTATTAATTCAAGCTATTAAGCACAAATCCATGACCAAAGACATTAGTAGCCTAATCCACTCTCATGGCAATAGACCATTTCCTTATCAATCACATTCACTCAGATCTCGCTTGTTTCAAATGATAAATCGATTAGGAATCATTAATAGAAAGTCAACGTAGTCACTAATCAACCTAGAAATCAATTATCATTGGCTAAATTGAAATAGCAAAGATTTGCTTCTCCTAGACATTTCATCGAACACCTCTCAGGCGTGAAATGTATACAAATCTAGATCTTAGTTAGCTACTCTAAAATCTAGCATTAAGCTCACCAAATATTTTGGAAACCTAAGATTATTCATCCCTAACACTAATTTTACAACCTAGACTAAGAAAATCTCAACACCCATAGATCCATCAAAAGAGACTACTCACACATGCTAAAAAGAAAGAGAAGAGAAGAGGAAATAGAAAGCATAATCATAGATAAAGATGGATTTTTAATCCAAAGTACAAACTTAAAAAGAAAGAATCTTGATCTTAAAGATCAAAAGAAAAATCACCAAAAATCTAAACTTTGTCTAAGAGAAATGTAAAAAAAAAGGTCTTGATACATAAGATGAGGTTTAGGGGGTATTTATGGGTGAAAAGAGGGTTATTTTGCGTCTGTGCATGCCACTATTAATTTCATGCAACTGGCTATCGACAACATGGTCGATAGTGGCATGGAGAAGGCAGCAAGCTTTCTTATACATGTGGCTATCTATCCTGTGCATGCCACTATCGACTAGGATGACCGATAGCCACATGCGTTTGGCAGTTTTGGCTCCTTCTTTGTTCCTTTGATAGCCTCCTTGCATCCACCTTTCCCCTATGCTTTTGGCTCTTGATCTCCCTTTTTCTTCATCATTTAATGCTTTAGAAGCCATCATCCCAAGCTCTCAAATGGATCACTAAGAGGTTGTACCTAAGAATGCAAAAAGAAGTATGCAAATGCAAAAATTTCTAAACTAGACACAACTAAGAAAATGATTGAATTCTAGCACTTAAATGTAATATGTACAACCTAAATGCAACTAAAATGAGCTTGAAAATGCATGAAAACTTATTCACATCAAGTTTCTTTAAAGTTTCTACCTTTCTTACAAAATGGATTTTTATTGCTTCTTCTACTTAAGTTTGTTTGCATATAGTCCTTGAATCACATCTCATTTCACCTTCTTCTCACTTTAAGCATGGGTTTTCAAGAAGCAAGTGATACTTCTTGGATTTCCATGAGTCTTAGTGACTAGACCACATTGGATCTTGGGTTATTAGATTAGAGAACGATTAGGTGGGATAGATAGTGATGTTTACAGATAGATAGAACTTACATCTATATGGTTTAGGTGTGCTTAATTCTATGTATAGGAAATAACAAGGTCTTGACATGTATACATTTCACGGCCGAATTTTGTTGATAAAATGTCTAGGAGAGCCTAAAGTATGATAAACTTACCTTAACCAATAAAATTTGATAGTTAGGTGTTTAGTGATTAAATGGAATGGTTCTTAATGATTGGTTGCTAATGATCGCAATAAGCGAAAGTAAAGTGAAATACATTAGCTTGAAAATGTGATTTTAAGCCATGAAAGTGGTACTAGTTTAAGCATTGATTTCATGGTTGTGATACTTATTCTTTTAATTTCCTTCTTTGTTATTAGTTTATCTAATTAATTAGCCCTTCTCAAACACGAAATCCAAGATTCGCTTCTCCATCAATTCATTTGTTTAGTTTGTTTAAGTCGTTTTGCATCTAGTTTGGTATATCTTTTCTACTTGCTTAACTTAGGAGATTTTGTATATTCATAGTGTTTGAATCTCTAGTTCCTTGTGGATCGACCCCTAAATTAGCACAACAACATAATCGTCCACTTGCGGATTTGTATAGTTGTTAAAAATATAAGGTATTTATAAACTGTAAAATTTCGTTGTGTTAGTGTAAAAAATGCAACAAGAAACCCCTCAATGCGGAAAACCACTACCGAGTAGTAACTCGGTGCTACCAGGAATTATGTTTTTTGTTAAAGTTTTGTCCAGCTTTTTATTAACACAAGTTTAAGTTCTTTTTTTACATTACCTTCTCTAGTTGGCAACTCCACCCCCCCCCCCATAGAACTACTTATAATAGGAACTAATCCACTCTTATCGTCATTTCACTAGATGATTCCATATGGATTAGTCCACCAGTAAGTATCATTTCCAACGACCAAATTTTTTATGCAATAGGTTTTGGACCCGCTGACAACCATCAACGGGGAATGGACATGAACAAAACCAAGCAGCCATATAATATCCTAATTCAACTCATCATATACGTCCACCAAAAAACAATCTAGTTGCAGGTCTTTCGAATGGAGTTGACCGAGTCACAACACATTACCATCAATAGGACTAGTCCACAAGCTTCATCATCAGTAGGTCTAGTCCACCATCACCATTTAATAACAATGTATTATTCCTTGACATGTCCCCGTTATGTGATTCTACCTACAAGTAACTCTTAATTTTGTTTTACACAGGATTCTAATTCGTACAACCATCATTGGGAGAAACCACAACAAGGTTGGTAACTAGGTTTTACCATAATTCCATTTTTAAAAAGTTTAATCCACCTTGTTATGAAGACAACTTGCTTTTAATTCCTATGCCACAAAGATTTCTTTACTTTAAGCCACGCATATTTTCAATCTTATCTTATGATTGAATGGTCTAGATCAAAAGCTCATCAAACCATATAAACTTTTATATGACTCGTTTACAACTGACTACGAAAACAACTTCCTCTTCTCCAGGGGCATTTTTGTCCAAATATGCCTCGGTTTTGAAGAAAGGTCACCTTTGTCCAAAATGTTGCCTAATGTGTGGACCAAACTTAAAATTTAAGCTAATATGTAAAAGATTCAGAGGCCAAAACGTACAAACTAAAAAGATTGGAGCCACTAATACAACTTCAAACCATGTTACCAATACAGTTTCAGTGAAAAATCGGGATGATACGTAAGTCTATAACCCCAAAAAGGGAGTCACAAGCCCCAACACTGGAACACATTAGGTAAGCACATAGGGAAAAGAGCAAGGAGATTGATTGACAATGCACATAACCAGTCCTTAACCAAAACAACCACACAAAAACAACTCGACGAGATCTCCTAAGAAACAACTTGATCCGAAGATAAGCTGAAAAAATAAGAGCAATCAGAATATCAGAGATAGAGGCTCCACTAGAACCAAAGATGCCTAAATATGGGTATAAACAGTCTCATATGGCAGCAGGGACGGTAGAAAATCTCGAAAACACCATGAAAGATAAGTGACACGAAATCACACCTTGATAAACTACTCTTAAAGAAAATTATTTGAAAACAAACTAAGTTCAAGACAAACTTGATCTACAACTTGGAAAATGCCAGATAGGATCAACCATTCTTAACCATAAATTGTTTGGTTGCTCCCCGTCCGAATAGAGTTGAAAACCAAACTCGCTTTGTAGTCTTGATACCGTACTCTGAGCCTCGAAAAGAACAAAGAGCCAATTGTACCTGCCATTTCAACCAAATATGATCCAAATGACGAACCAAGGTTGAAGGTTAACTTGAAACAAATCACCACCATAAGGAGGAAGAAGCTCGTGGTGGAAGAGAACACGATAAGATCTCACTACCAAAAGAAAATCCCAAATACCATTACTAAAGAGATAAACCAACCAAAGATCTTTAAAATCAAGCAAGGATTGGAATAGATCATTGAAGGCAAGCAAAAGAACAAGAACTATAGCTGAAAATAAAGATCAGATTCGTCCATGACCAAGTGTGACACCGTAGATCTCCCTAGACCCAGCGAAACCAATCTCAAAACCTTCTCCTTTTACAAGAAAAAAGCAACGAACAAACACATCAAAAACTCAAACGGTGGAAGACAAAGGAAAAATGATGAAAGCATGAATCACCAATAACTCATTTTATTCGGGTTTTCTTATTTCCTAGTGTTAGAAAACACGTTACAGTTACGTTCTTTTTTTATCGGCTAAGGATTTTATTGAAGTAAAAGCACTAACAAGGTTTATAATTACAACCACTTTACAAAATAAGATTAAGATGAAGACCTTGCTTGTTTTGCTAAGAGATCCGCTCTGCTATTTTCTGCTCTGTTTATGTATCTGAATTTAAATCCTTTCTTGTTTTTCACAAACTGACCAATATCATGGAAGTAGTTACTTAAACCCTACATTACTGGCTAAGATATCTAGGAGACATTTGATGTATTCGTGTTTTATGGGCTTTTACTAATGTTTTATTCGAGAAAATGGTATTTTGATATGTATTTGGTTATTTTTGGAGTTTTTTGGTGTTCTTTAGTGTTTTTACAGGTTTTAGGTTGCTTTGGAGATAAACATAACAATTTGGGCCAAAACGGATATTTGAAAAGCATAATCATGCTGAAGTGTCAAAAGTGTGGCCTTGATTGACAAACCTCCCACTGTTGGATCGAACTGAAATTTTGACAAAAGATAGCCACAAGAGTTAGCTTAAATTTGAAGGTGATTTGAAGGAAATCGAAAGGTGCAATAAAAGGTTATGGCCATTTTACTGAACACCTGTCATGCTGGCAACGAGGAGACGAATGCGCAGAAATGAGCATCCTGGCAGAAGAACAGAGATCGATCTATCATGAGACAAGGATCGATCGATCCCTGTCTCGACGTGACAAAAGATTGAAGACCCGTATTACATATAAAAACACCTAGACTCATTTTCAGGTTTTATAATGCACTTTTTCTGAGTTTTTAAGAGCAAGAGAGAGATTTGTAACTTAAGGAGAAGAATCATCTTCCGTACTTTGAATCTGAGAAGAATTATGAACCTTACTCTTTATTTTATGTTCAATACAATTATATTTCAATCTGATTTGATTTGTGTTTGTTCGGTTATCATGAGTGAGTAGTTTGCTTGTTGGGTTTAGGGTTCTCAGATAGGTATTCATGATTTGTTGACATAGAATTGTATGATTAGGGATTTAATCAATTGGATCTTCATCTAGGATTGTTCGTAATGCATGAAATTAAACTGATCACTTAGTTCTGATTTTAGGTTGTTTAACGCCTGGAGAGTGTTCGATTAAATACCTGAAAGAATCCTAAATGAGCAATTTATCTTAAGTCAATGGAAGTTGATGTTTAAGTGAATTATGAACATATCAAACATGTTTAGAATGCATGATTAGAATCTGAGAGTCAACGGAAGTTAGTCTCGAGGTTTCTAATACATAGGGAGTTGATACTACGGAAGTAGATCAATTGTATAATTTTGTTTGAGTTCAAGACTGTTTAAAACATGTTCCCTAATCAATAATTCGAGTCTTCAGTGAAATATTTCCATGAGAATACCCAATGCCCAACTCTTCTTTGATTGAACCTTCTCACACATCGGGCTATACTTGAAGGCAGAGAGCTCACAAGCATGGAAATACATACGGCTTATGCACTTAAAGAGGTAATATATTGGCTTCCACCATGCCAACTCAAAGGTACGTGCAACTCAACCTTTGAAATTCATGATTATGAAGATAGTCACATGCCTTGCATTGAAGATGTAGCTTGTAGTTTAGATACTCCGTTGCTCATTAATGAATGCTAGGATTTGATATCTGAATCTCAAAGGATGGATGACATAAGAGTAGAAAAGCTTGCTAGGGATTACCATGAGATATATTTTGACATTCATTATTTGTGTTCTTTGAATGATCATGATCTTGAGTTTAACTTTTCTATGCCTGAACAATCTAGATCTCTTCTTAAAAAATCTTACCTTGAGGATGTGCTTGATGTAGATAAGATCTTGAATAAGATAAAAAATTCTGAGGTTGAGATGGACTCGAGAGATGAGAATATTGTACTTTACATGATTGATGGAGATGAAGTTGACTATTTTGTCTTAAATTCGTTTGAACCTGAAGTTGACTTTGTCTTTCCACTCAATGCATTTGATCGCCATGAGAATCTAGTAATCAAAGAATATTTAAAGATATATATTATGCTGGTAGTGATCTTATTTGATGAGACGATTGTCTCTATGTTATGGAAAACCATGTCTTCTCTTGCACATGTTGTTTCTTGCACTGATAGGAGAAAGACTAAAGGTGCATTGGTTGAACCTTTTGATTCATATGATTAACACCCGCAACCATAGTCAAGCTCGAGACTTTAAACAAGCGTTGAGTGGGAAGCAACCCACTAGGTAGTTTTCTTTTTCAACTTAGCTAGTTTTTAGTGTTTTTTGTTTTTGTGTTTTGGTTTTTGGCGCTTTTTTACGTTTTTCGTGTGTTTAGCGCGTCTTCAGGTGAGTTTGCTCTTTCTCTATTCTTTTCATCTTGATTTTATGTTTTTTTGTTATTTGCTACTTACCCCTTCCTTGAATTCTTTTCACACCGAGACGGTGTGAGATAAGACTAGGAGAGGTTACTTTTGCTTTTCTTTTTCTTTTGGTATGTTGTTTGAGTCATTTTGATGTTTTTATCGATGAATTGTTTATGCTTCATGATGATTTCATACTATTATCTCTGTGCATTGCACTTTATTTATATTCTCAATGACCATTTCATTTGAGTTTTTAGCGCAGGCAAACCGGAATAACTCATGACCAAACTCCCCACCAGAAATCTCTGTAACTCAGACTTTTGTCTGAAATGTTATTAACTCAATTTTATTTGGCCTACTAATGAACTTAATTGCTTTTATCTAGGAACTTGAAATCAGGAATCAAACCCATCATTCAGGATTACTTCCCCATTTTTCTACAATTCTTTTCGGTAAACCTAAGTGACCAGACTCATTTTTAGTCTAGCACCACACCCTTACCTTATCTCCTTGAATCTCCATGCATTT
>OVAN01012184.1:0-13973 GCA_900406275.1 Anastatica hierochuntica | reverse complement strand
AAGTGAGTTCGTCATATATTTTCAGCATGATAAGTTTCAACAAAAAAATATCTCATGACACTTTTATGAAATTTTATGAAATTTGGTTTGTTATAACAATAATTATATTTTTAATATTCAATTTAATAATCCCTAGATATAATTGTGACTTAAATTGACACATATCTTCATCAAATTAGCTTTCAACCAAAAAAATTATAGAGAATAATGATGTATACCACGAAAATACGTCAGCAAATTTAATCTATACGTTAGTTGGGGATTTTGTTCATCATGTAATAAATTTTTATCTAAAAATTTGTGACATTGTTTCTATTTGATGCATATTATACGCCACATATATAATTTGTGACATTGTTTCGAAATTATTAACATTTTGAAGATAATTTATCCGCGCATTGCGCGGAAAACCATCTAGTTTGATTTAATAGTGGAAGTTGTTTTCAACAAAACAAAGATTAAGAAAACATAGACGATTCAAAAATCACCAAAAAGAAGAAATGAAACTCCCCACCAGTTGAAACCAACCATATTGATCTTCTTATCGAGAGCTAATTCACAAGATGAATGAAAATTAGGGATGTTAAAATGGGTAATAAAACCCTCCTTTACCCTAACTCTAGAAAAACCCGTCCAATTAAAGTATTATTTTAAAAAGTCCTAAAAATACCCAGTATCATTAGGGTAACCCTAAAATTACCCCATAATTTATGGACTATCCATGGGTACCCTATTTATTTTACTTCTCTTTAACAGGTTTATTAATTTACTTTTCATTTTTCAAAAATAATTATCATACTTTGCGAAAATTCGGTTTTTCCGCCAAAACCGTGAAATTGAGGTTTTTCGCGAAGTTTTTTATCTAGCCAAAATCGCAAAATTTTGTTTATCCGCCAACACCGCGAAATTCTGTTTTCCCGCCAAAACCGCGAAATTCCGTTTTCCCGACAAAACAGCGAAATTCCGTTTTCCCGCCAAAACCACGAAATTTCGTTTTCCCGCAAAAACCGGGAAATACTGTTTTTCCGTCAAAATCGCGAAATTTCGTTTTCCCGCCAAAACCGCGAAATTCCGTTTTCCCGCCAAAACCGCGAAATTCCGTTTTCCCGCCAAAACCGCGAAATTCCGTTTTCCCGCCAAAACCGCGAAATTCATTTTTCCTGCCAAAACCGCGAAACTCTATTTTCCAACCAAAACCGTAAAATTCCGTTTTTCCGCCAAAACCGCGAAATTCCGTTTTCCCGCCAAAACCGCGAAATTCCGTTTTTCCGCAAAACTCGAGAAATTCCGTTTTTCCGTCAAAATCGCGAAATTCCGTTTTCGAGCCAAAACCGCGAAATTCAATTTTTTCCGCCAAAACCGTGAAATTCCGTTTTCCCGCCAAAACCGCGAAATTCCGTTTTCTCGCAAAAACCGCGAAATTCCTTTTTCCCGCCAAAACCGCGAAATTCCGTTTTCCCGCCAAAACCGCGAAATTCCGTTTTTCCGCAAAACTCGAGAATTTCCGTTTTTCCGTCAAAATCGCGAAATTCCGTTTTCCAGCCAAAACCGCGAAATTCCATTTTTCCGCCAAAACCGTGAAATTCCGTTTTCCCGCCAAAACCGCGAAATTCCGTTTTCTCGCAAAAACCGCGAAATTCCTTTTTCCTGTCAAAACCGCGAAACTCCGTTTTCCCGCCAAAACTGCGAAATTTCATTTTTCCGCCAAAACCGCGAAATTCCGTTTTCCCACCAAAACCGCGAAATTCCGTTTTCCCGCAAAAACCGCGAAATTCCGTTTTCCCGCAAAAACGCGAAATTCCGTTTTCCCGCCAAAACCGCGAAATTCCGTTTTTCCGCAAAACTCGAGAATTTCCGTTTTTCCGTCAAAATCGCGAAATTCCGTTTTCCAGCCAAAACCGCGAAATTCCATTTTTCCGCCAAAACCGTGAAATTCCGTTTTCCCGCCAAAACCGCGAAATTCCGTTTTCTCGCAAAAACCTCGAAATTCCGTTTTCCTGTCAAAACCGCGAAACTCCGTTTTCCCGCCAAAACTGCGAAATTTCATTTTTCCGCCAAAACCGCGAAATTCCGTTTTCCCACCAAAACCGCGAAATTCCGTTTTCCCGCAAAAACCGCGAAATTCCGTTTTCCCGCAAAAACGCGAAATTCCGTTTTCCCGCCAAAACCGCGAAATTCCGTTTTTCTGACAAAACAGCGAAATTCCGTTTTCCTGCCAAAACCGCGAAATTCCATTTTCCCGCCAAAACCGCGAAACTCCGTTTTCCCGCCAAAACCGCGAAATTCCGTTTTTCCGTCAAAACCGCAAAATTCTGTTTTCCCGTCAAAACCGCGAAATTCCGTTTTCCCGCCAAAACCGCGAAATTCCGTTTTCCCGCCAAAACCGCAAAATGTTGTTTTCCCGCCATGATCGCAAAATTCCGTTTTCCCGCCAAAACCGCGAAAATCCATTTTCTTCCTAAAACCGTGAAATTCTGTTTTTCTGCAAAAAATCGCAAAATTTCGTTTTCCTATTAAAACCTCGAAATTTTTTTCCCGTCAAAATTTTGAATTTCGTTTACTTGAAAAAACATTAAAATTCTGCTTTCTGTCAAAAGTGTCAATTTTTTTTATTTTTGTAAAGTTGTTAAATTTTATTTTTCTATAAAAACATTGATTTTTTTTTTAATATAATCGTCATTTTTTGTATTAATATTGTAAACGAATAAAACTCAAGTAAATTACATTTAAAAGAAAAAGTTAATGAGATTTAAAAAATAAAAGAAGATAAGTTTGGTGTTTAAAAAGAAAGTATAACAAACTCTAGTGAGTACCCTATGAATATCCTAAACCCTATAGAGTAAAACCATATTGAGTCTCCTACTTTAGGATATCCGCCTATTTCAAACCCTTCTTATTTTTAAGATAAAAAACGGATCAAGAACTCATATATTTGATAAGGGTTTAGGATACCATATGGGTTTTTACTCACTTTTAACGTCCCTAATGAAAATACAATTAAAAGAAAAACTGAAAATAATGACAAACAGAGAGTTTTAGTTTGAACTCTATTTTGAAATTTTTAAATAGGGCATAAGAGAAAGGAACACCTTACGGTTAAGGTGTGGCATCTGAGTTCTCATCAGAAAAATTGTCATGTAGGTAAGTTAGTTACTCCATCATTTGTATCCAAAATGCTTGTTTATGATCTTCTTATGCCACACCCGAACCGTAAGTTTGGAAATCTTCAGAAAGCACACAACGAAGAATCGTCTAGTATTCAATGGGTAAATTTAAGATCTTCAGAAAAAAAGACAAAGAACTAAATCAAAACTTAAACATATCTAAGTACCCTCCCTCTTGTGTCTCTGATCCAAACCAGCTTCCTAAGTACTTCCATTACAGTACTTAGAAAGGCTCAAAACTCTTTTCCTATACAATGGATGCAAATTGATTTCAGAAAAGATTGTCTCTTAAAACACCTAGGCAGCATCATCAAAGTCTTAATCAGCATGATCAAGCTTGCCAGAAGATCCAAATCGTCTCTTCATGACTTAATCAAGTATCAAAGTCTTAATTTTTTTATGCACATCAACACGTGGGCAAATATTGCTCAAAGATTAATCAAAAAACAATGGAAGAAATGACTAAACAAATATTTTATTCAACGAATAAGAAAATATAAGACTTTAAAAAGGTTAAATAAGAACACCAAGTTCACAAAACAATGATGCGAAGGAGTTAAAAAAAAAAAGAGTTTCAAAATCATGTAAGATTTATCTTTACATATATTGTTGCTGGTACATCATTGGCATCAGTGGAGCTTGTTGCTGCTGGTACATCATTGGAGATTGCTGCTGCTGCTGGTACATCATTGGAGCTTGTTGCTGTTGGTGTTGGTACATCACCGGAGCTTGCTGCGGCTGGTACATCATTGGAGCGTGCTGCTGCTGCGGGTACATCACTGGAGCTTGCTGCTACATCATTGGAGCTTGTTGTTGCTGGTTGTACATCATTGGAGCTTGACAAGGGAATCCACAGGGAAAGAAATCCATTTGTTGATGTTGGTCGTACATTATTGGAGTTTGTCCGGGGAATATATTGAAGACAATAATCTGGTTCTTCTCATTGGTCTCAGGTCTCATGAACTGGTGCTGTTGTTGGTACATCATAGGAACTTGATTGGGAACAAAGTCCACGTAGTTATGCTGATTAGTCTCAGGTATCATGAAATTCGGTTGCTGCTGGTACATAGTTGGCGCTGCTGCATGGGGATAAGGTTGTTGCTGCGTAACAAAAAGGTTAAGTTAGATTCATATCAAAACTTGATTTTAAGAACTTAAACATTTAAAAAAAAAAGTGCAAATTCTCCTAATTACCATCTTCAGAACCGATGTGCTTTATGGGTGAAGCTTTATTTGTATTCAGAGATAGCTGCAAAATCTCTCTCTTTCTTTCTTTTATTGTTTCAAAGCTTCGAAAGTCTTTTAGATACGATTATATTCTCGATAGCTTAGTATTTATCCTCATCTTTTTAGATTTTATAGCGTTTAAATATATATAATTAAGGAGTTTGGTAATATATGTAAAAAATCATTACAAATAGTTTCAATATATTTAGTGGGTCCCATCTAGATATCTAAAATTAAAAATAAAAAAAATCTAGATTTAAGATTTTACCAATGGGATGCGAATTTACTAAATAATTAATATCTAGTGCTAAATAAGGGTTCGAATCTTTATGTATATTCTAAAATAAGAGAGCAAGATTTTCAATCTCTCTCAGTCCTAAAGAAAAATTAGGAAGAGGACTCGAAGGAAATAAATTAGATCAACAGAAAATAAGCAATGGATGTAAATCAGTGTCACCAAAAATTTCAACGGTTAGATTTTGTAATTAGTTTACTTCTTCATAGTCTCATCTTGTATATAATGCACTTAAGGTGTTTGTGAAAATGTGTGGTAATGACTTTCATTGTAATTAAAAGCTTCAGGTGTTAGTTGGTTGTCTATTTCTTAAAATCAATTAGTGAGACAGGAGATTGATATACTCATTTGAAAGAAGGCAAGCATGTAGTTGTCTACCTCCAATTGTTTCTCATTTGATTTCATATTACGACTGACTTTAGGGGAAACAATCTGACTATTAACTGAAGAAAACTGCAGTATGATGTCCCAGTGGTATGTATGTTTTCTGTGAAGTTTGCATAATAATCCTTAACATCTATCAAGGAGAAACGTTGGACATTTTTGGTGGTCTAACATGTCTCCTCCTTTCCTCTTTGGAGTTGTTGCTAATATCAGTTTTCCTTTCTCTTTGGGGTATGTGTCGCTTACATTTGATTTAGTTCCATGTGGAGCACTATAACTCTCATCACTAAACATTTATCCAACTTTTCTTTACATTTATCATATGGTCTGTAAAAAAATGTGGTTCAAAGTCTTGTCAAGACTCGTTTTGCTTATGCTTTTGCTCATCTCTGACCTCTTCTGCATCAGGCACCACGTCCACTACCATCTTTATTCTTCGTTTGGTTTTGCAGGTACTGATCTTGTCCTCTCCCGCGCGCAGACCCATTTCCTCTTCTTCCCCGGTGGTGATAATAGGGTCTACTAGCATTAGACCAATGAGCCCGTGTTTCCTGCTGCTGTCTCCATCTTCCATAATAAGATGGTTGTCCAGTGTTGAAACCCTGAGACTGCGCAAGAAGCTGCCCTTGCTGCGCTTGTTGATTCATCTCAGGCTGTGGTGCTCTGTTGCGAGGATGCCATGTATTCATGGGCGGGAGGCCAAAAGATTGTTGTTGGCTCGTCTCAGGCCTTTGTGCTATATTGAGATGTGTTTGCTGTATGTTCATACCAAAAGATCGTTGGAGAATTGATCCCGGTTGTCCACGTGGCTGATCACCAAAGTGCCGCCGCATGTACCTCGCCTGGTTTTCCTCTGAAAGCGTCGGAGCTTGAATATGGGCTAGACGATGAACAGTGCGCATCTGGATCTGCTGCTGATTAGTCCCCGGTATGTTGAGACTCGGATGCTGAGGCCTGAAACCTTGTGGTTGCTGCATACCGGGAGGGTGGTGTATATGGTTCCAACCTACAGCAGTTCCACGATGTATCATCGCCAGAAGCTGAACACTCAGATCCTGCTGCTCGTGCGGTATTTGGTTCAGCTGATGCTGATAGTTGGTGGGGAAATGTGTTGAACTCGGAGAAACATGAGCAATATGGGAATTTTTTGTATTTTGCATGTTTGCTTTTGAGTTTCTTGTTTCTTCTTCTCTAGTCATACTTGTCTGGCCCGTCTCACTCTGCATCACAACACGGTTAGATTTCTTTTGTTTAATCTATGAACTGCTGTAACAGAGTATTACAAATCTTAAGATTACCGGAACTACAACTCTAACAGTTCCTTGTACGTGATGCTCTTCTTGAGTGACTGACGGAAAAGAAGAAAGCTCCTGCCGAAATTTTCTCAATTACTTTTACATTAACCAAAACTAGAAAGAAAAATCTCATCATTAGCATTTGTTTTGCTTTCTAACTACTTTCAGAAATTCTTGAGGAAGAAGAAACCGTTTTCTCATAACGAATCTTTTTAATCAAGAAGCAAGTAGGGTTTTACCTCAGTCGTCTGTTCTCGAGGATTCATACTTCCGGCGACAAGACCAAAATCGTTATCGTCTGGTTAGAAGATGAGGCCGGCAAGGATCGAACTGGTTGAATGATCATCTTGAACGACGACCTCCTCCTCTGCTTGCACTTCTTTTGCTCTCCCTTCCATGGCGACTTAGAGATGGAGAGAGAGATAGTGATGAGAGACAAGAGAGGGAGAGAGGGAGAGAGAGAGAGAGAAGGATCAGCAAAGAGGAAAAGAACAAGAAAGGCGCGAGAGTTTAACAGAAGTATGAGTCCGTTAGGATTCTGAAACTAACAAAATGAGTAAATGACATATCCTGAATTGGTTCGGTTTAGTCCGGTAGGCTAGGTTCCTTGATTACTAAGTAACTAAGAACAATGTTCCACATGTTACATCCAAAAATAAAAAACAATGCAAATTATGCGAGTGAAATACATACCATTTTACATTATAGAAGAACACAGAGATTTTGATCCCAAAAGATTCACAAGAGTAAAAGTAAATTCTAAATGAACGACATTAAGAGAGCAAGTAGAAACGTTTTGATACGGTATGATTTGGTTAATTCCAATTTGATACGGTTTAAAGGACCTATGTTAACCCGTAAGTAGAATCGTTCGGATAAAATATGTTACAGACACACAAGAACACAGAGCAAGTTCAATGATTTTTTAAGTACAAAGCAGTTCAAAGAATTTAGTGAAACACATCCATTTTACAGTAAGGGAATTTGTCTTCAACTAACAAAGACTGATTCAAGATTTACAATTAATGAAAATACCCACCAATCGAATCACCAGCCATTGGAAGCAACCACATTCATCTTTTTCCTTGAGATCCAATTCACATGAAATAAGCTTCTTCTTCTCTGCAGAATCATCTTTACATTTCTTCTGAGAATATAAAGCTTTCTAGGTCTTTCCTTATGGTGTTGTTTCTGATAACTTAATATATATTCATCTCCGATGATCGGAAAAAAATTGCTTCTTTACAACTCACTAGTCTGTGCTAGGCTCGCCTGAACCATGACGCTCTCTTCTGATCATATCAAGAAGATCTTGAACAACTTCAGACATCAATGGTCTGAATTCTGGTTCAGACTGTCACACCAAAAGAATAAGAAACCCTTTTTGGTCAACCAAACACTGTCACAAGCAATCTAAATAACCGTTTTTGCTATTGAATTGTCGATAACTGCTCTTTACCTGAACACACCGAGATATTATATCGGCAAAATGTGACAATGACTTTGCAGGGTAATCTCTATTAAGAGATGGATCAACCATTTTTCCCAATGCATCGATATCATGAAGCTGCGGGATTGCCCACCTCACCAAGAACTGCTCTCCTCTACTCCGGTCCCTAAAAATTGACTCATATGAATACAACTGACCCATAGGAAAATAAAAACTAAAGCAAAGACAAAAATATGACGTCTATACCTGTCGTAGGACATTCTACCCGTCAAGAGTTCTAGCATAACAACACCAAAACTGTACACATCGCTCTGCCATGTGTAGATTCCTGAGTCGAACTCTGGAGCTCCATATCCGTAAGCAGCTAGCAACTGTCCTGATAACTGATTTTTTATAATAATAAACAGTTTAGTTTTACATCTTTAAGACTGTAGCTTTAAATCTAACAGAATTAAAAGCTCACTGGGTCTTAGAACTTTACCTGACTCACAGAGCCTGATGATACTAGTGGGGCCAAACCACAATCTGAGACAAGAACACTCAGATCATCGTCGAGCAGAACATTGGCTGATTTGAAGTTTCTGTGTATTATAGGTGGTTCACACACCTCATGCAAGTACCTTAGAACATTAACAAAACTCAGAAATTGGGTACAAATATGGTGGAAATTTTCCATTGAAGTAAAAACAAAAGACTTACTCGAGGGCTCGGGCAGCTCCGAGTGCCATTCTGACACGGGTATTCCATGAAAGCTTTTTCTTGAATTCATCATCTGAATGCAACCCGTCTTGTAGTGAACCGTTACTGCAATATTCGTAGACCAATAGTCTTTGATCATGCTCAGCACAGTAACCCACAAGCTCAACGATATTGGCATGGCGAATCCTATCTATATTGTTCACTAGTTCGATAAATTCGTGATCTTGTTGTTGTTCAGAAACCCTCTTGTCCAGCTTCTTGACAGCAAACAACTGTAAAAGACGAAATTAAAGATAAACTATACAAAACCAAAGCACAGTTCTGAGCCTGAAATGTTTGCATTATACCTTTCCGTTTGGAAGCTGTGCCCTATAAACACTCCCGAGCATGCCAGAGCCAAGGAGATTTTCCTGAGAGAAGCTTTCTGTGTACAGTTGAAGAGATGCAATGGAGTAGTGCTTCACAGAAGTTAAGGGTAAGCATGCTTTAGGGGAAGGCTTCTTAACGGGTCTTTCAGGTGATGTAATAGGCATAGCTGTGACCTTCTCAGCTATAGGTGGTGGTGGNNNNGGTGGTGGTGGTGGTGGGGGCGGCGGTGGCGGTGGAGGAGGAGGGGGCATCAACATAGAAAAGTCAATATCTTGACTTTCCTGTCTTGATATCGGCACAGGTCTCCGTAACCTTTCAAGGTCATGTAAAACCTTTGGTTCCTCTCCAGCTATCTTGAATGGTTCCCTTTGAGCTGTTCATGAGCACAACCCGAGCATTATTTTTCGAAGTACAATAGGAATCAAATATACAAATTTCATTCAATCTTACCTTTTTCGGATCGAGCAGGTGCTGGCAGGGCCGGAGGTCCGCTTTCCAGAGCATTCTCTCTGTTTCCTCTATCAGCACCAACTTGATGCCGCTTAAAGACTCTACTAGCATGTTCTCTTCGTCGTTTTGCACATCTTGGCAACAGTAATAGTATTGCTAAAATCAGAATAATGAAGCCGAGGACGCCAGCGAATGCTATTAAAACTATCCGTTTAGTATGTGAAGAGTTTTTAGAATTCTTCGAGCTCGATCCTTCTGAAGTAGAAGGTCCATCAGCAGCTTTCCCTCGAGTTCTATCCGTTGCAGGAGGTGGAACTCCAGAAAATGGTCGCGTTGGAGCCGGTTTTGTTGGAGATGTAGACGGAGATAATGATGGTGCAGCCGTGGTGGAATTGAATGGGTTTCCTCCCTTTCTGCATCACCAATTTAAGCAAACACAAGATCAATTGAAAAAAACTGAAACTCCTCCACAGAGATTAGCAACTCATAAGATTAGAGAGCACTTACAGGAATTTCGGAATGCTTAAAAGTTTCTCCGGTATGGGTCCAGAGAAGAGGTTATTCTCAATGTTTCTGTTTCCAAGATGTACATTAGAAAAACTAAGACTTTTTGAAGGGATATTACTGCTTAAGAGTTTGAGTGTGAGAAGGAAACATTACAAGTCATGAAGAGGAAGGCCTTGAAGAACGTCTAGAGTTCCCGATAGCTGATTGTTCTGAACATGTCTGAGAACCACAGATATCAGTTTTGGGTGACGAATGAAACCAAGAGAGACTAGCGGAAAGAAAGACCAAAACTTACAATGTTGTAAGAGTTGATAAATTCTCCATTGAAGGAGGCAATGTGCCGCTTAGATTGTTAGCTGATAAATCTCTACACAAAGATGTCAGATCAGTAAAACAGCCCATAGAAACAATAACAGTTCACCAATCTATAGAAAGAAACATACAGATTAATAAGGCCGACAAGGTTTTGAAACACATCAGGTAGCTCTCCTGAGAGAAGGTTATCATTCAAAGACCTGACAATGAAACGGTATGGTTAACATCAGCATAAACAATGGGAAAGAGATACTGAGAGTAATAAGAACTTACATATCACTCAGAGAACTCAATGTTCCTAAAGATTCCGGGATGCTTCCGGTGAACTGATTAGCTGAAAGAAATCTGCCAGCAGGTAACGACTATTATCATACAAGAAATATATTTGAAAATAAATAAACATGCTAAGGTATATACATACAAATGCTGCAATGTAATAGGCAAATTAGAAGGAATGCTTCCTCCGATACGATTGTTGCTGAAATCTCTGGAGACGGCAAAGTAAAAAACACATACAACAGGTTACCGAAAATACCTTGAAATAACTTGTGAAAATATAGCCATTTTTTGTTTAAATGCTTACATTCCCCTGATAGAAGAGAACTTAGCTAAGTTGTCACCAAGCTCTCCTTCCAAGTTTGCGGCGTTTACAGTTCTGCAGGCATTCAAAACAGAAAGAAAAGAATTATAGATAAAATTAAATCGAGAGTTGTTGTTATTCTTTGAAAAAGAACTTACATGCTTATTATATCTGAAACATTGCAGATGATTCCTTGCCAAGCTTCACCACATGGATCGCCACCAGAAGCAATCCAACCAGGAAGAACAGGTGAGCCAAGTGCAGCGTATAAGCCGTTTATTGCAGCAACTAATTCAATTACAACAGTGCTGATTAATTCTCATATAAACTGTTAAAAACAAAATCTGAATAAATCATCAAGCAATATGCACAGATCTCACTCCAAATTCAATGAAAGCTAGAGACAAAAATTGTAGCTTGTGCATACCATCATCAGGATTAGTAGCAGCTAAGGAGATGGAAGGAATCCAAATCAGTACAGACAAAAGCAGAGGAAGACAGTAGATCTTAGAACACCCGAACTGTGTAATAGATCTCTTAGCAGCAGCCATTGTTCCAAGTCACAGTGAAGTAAACCCAAAACTGAACATTAATCGAACAAGACGATGCCTATGAATCTGTAAAGAACCCACCAAAATTCATCACGAAAGCGACACAAGATCCATAACAAATCCAAGAGTAGCAATCTTACGAAAACTTACTGGGAAAGTAGAAGAATCGTCATGGACGATCTTAATGGTTGGTGAATTAAAACGAATAAGGATAAAGTCTTTTCTTTTAAACTACAAAAACCCAATTCGGAAAAAAGTGCGTAATTTTTGTTTTTTGTGTGTGGGTAAGAATTAGATTTGAAGACGCTACTACGCAAAGAGCTTAAGGTTCAATGAACAAACTTTTAGTCATTCATTGAAGTAAGTTCTTACTTTCCCATCAATAATTTGACACTCGAGAGAGAGAGAATATGCTCTCTATAATCTCGACTTTCGAGGAATATCAAAACCCAGAACGAACGCAAAAAAGGAAACTTTCTTGGATCAAAAAACCTGCGAATTTAAGAAAGAAGAAGACGAGAAATTGAGTTAGGTCTTCTTCTTCACCCAGAAAAAGATTTTATTAATTTATTGGTTAAAAGTTTAGAAACAATATTGACCAATGCTTGCTACTGTTGCTTCAGATCAGTACGAGAACAATTTTGGAATATGATTTGTAATAATTAAATAATTTACAGAAAAGTAAATTAAATTATTCCGGTTATTGCGTTAATTAACTATATGATGTGCACAACTGTGTTTTTCCTATTGTAATAGATACAAGTCTTTGGTCTTTCTTAAAGATTTTTAATCCGACCAGAGGCTTCTTGTTTCATAGTGGACATGAATTTAACGAGAGAATATAGTAAAGTGGATGTTAATTATACTGGACCATGTACTGGATTAGCTGTATAAAACCGGTCCGGTCGAACCACCCGGTTAAGGGAAATGTGAATGAGAAGAAAGAGGTAAACGGTAAATGACAAAATGAGCCGCAAGGAGGGAATTGGATTCTCATTACTGTTTTGATGGTGGCGACTATCACGTGCTCTTCGTTGTCAGATGACGTTACTCACTTTCATGCTTCCATGTCACCCCTTCATCTACTCTATGTACTATGACTAATCAAATTATACACAAAAAAGAACTACTCTTTTTCTTGATAAAACACAAGTCAAGGGGAAACGCCTAATTCCTTCGTATGTGAAAATACTTTCATATTCTCTTTAGTCCATCCTTTCCTAACCTGAACTTTTTTAAAAAATTTAGTTATTCAACCTAAAGAATCAAAATCCCAGCATACATATATACATTTGGTGTATCAGTGATAGAACTAAGACAATATCGCTTTATTTAGTGGCCAAAAAGAAAACGATGTATTTTTTTATTTGTTGTAGATTTAAGTGTCAGAACTTGTTAACTTTATTCCATCGTAATATTGTATTTATACATCAGACTCAACCGACCTCAAACTCCTTAAATCTAGGAAGATATAAACGTAACTAAACAGAAGATATATACAACAAATATGTGTATTTATCTCACTATACTCCCCCTCACGTTGGAGCGTGTAGGTTCGTAACGCCCAACTTGGACAATAACTCCTTAAAATGAGCTCTCCCCAATGTTTTGGTTAAGACATCAGCCAATTGTTCCGTAGTACGAACATGTTGTGTGACTATGATACCATCCCGAACTGCATCTCGAACTGCATGACAATCATTCTCGATATGTTTTGTACATTCGTGAAACACCGGATTAGCCGCAATGTGAATGGCGGCTTTGCTATCACAAAAGAAACGCGTTGGAGCATTTTGTTCGACACCCAAATCTCGTAATAACTTGCGTAACCACTTCACCTCCCTAAGTGCCACGGACATTGCTCGATACTCAGCTTCAGCAGACGAGTGAGATACTGTGTCATGCTTTTTAGTCTTCCATGCAATAGGCGACCCACCAAGAAGTACGACAAACGCACTCAGAGAACGACGAGTGAGTGGACATGCAGCCCAATCCGAGTCACAGTAAACAAACAAAGTGAGATCCGGATCAGACTTTAAAAGTATTCCTTGGCCCGGAGAGCTCTTAAGAAAATGTACCACACGAAGAGCTGCTTCCTAATGAGCTTCGCGAGGTGTTTGCATGAATTGTGACAAGACATGCACCGAGTAGCTCAACTCTGGTCTAGTATGAGTCAAATAGATCAAACGGCCTATGAGGCGACAATATGGAGTAGCATCAGACAAGAGTGGTCCGTCATCAAGAGCCAAGCGATGGTTTTGTTCTAACGGAGTATGAATCGGTCGAGAACCCAAGAAGCCACTATCCGAAATAAGATCTAAGGCGTACTTCCGTTGAGTGAGATAAATACCTTCTTCTCCTCTGCTAATCTCAATGCCTAGGAAGTACTTCAACTTACCTAGATCTTTCATAGCAAAAAATTTACTCAAATAATCTTTAAACTTCCACTACAAGAAACAGGTCGATTTGCGAGGAATTTGCGAGTAAAACAGGCCGATCGCAACTCGCTTCTCGCAAACGATTTTCAGTCGCAAGTTACTCGCAAATTTGCGAGGAACACTTTTACTCGCAAATTACTCGCAAATTTACGAGTAATTTGCGACTGTATGTTTGCGTAAACTGCGATTCAAAAACCAAGCAAAAGTTTGCGAGTGATTTGCGAGGAATCCCTCGCAAATTCCTAGCAA
>OVAN01012183.1:0-13975 GCA_900406275.1 Anastatica hierochuntica | reverse complement strand
TGGCGCCAAGGACCGTGCTTGGTCATGGCGCCAGTTGGCGCCAAGGACCGAGCGTGGTCCTGGCGCCAGGTGGCGCTAAGGACCGTGCCTGGTTTTGGCGCCAGTTGGCNGGCGCTAAGAAGGACCATCATCCTTGGTTTCAGTTGTCGTTTAGATCGGCTTCAGAACTCGTTCGTGGGTTTGGCGTTAATTGGTGTTCTAGATATTCCCGCGAAGCGGCGCGGTTTTCTAATGCTTTTAGCGGTTTTTCGGTTCTCCGGAAGACGTATTGCGTAGTTGTGTGGAAGCCTATATGAGGGCCGTCGACGCTGGTCTTGGTACTCAAATGTTCTTAGTTTCTTTCGGACGATGTGAATCTCGGAGCTTTTGGATTTCCTTACGATTCCCATCTCCGAGGGAGGAAACATTGTTTCCGAGACCTTTTTCAGGCATCGATTTCGTCGAGACAGGTTTTGACCCCAACAATGAGACCTACCGAAGTTAGACCAGTGTGTGGAACCAGAAGATATTTCCATCATTCAGAGTTTGCCTCTTGCACAATCTTTCCACAAGGATAAGTTTTGCTGGCAGTTCACTAAATCTGGACAGTATACAGTAAGGTCTGACTACAAGGTTGCGTGTGCACTTTCTTTGGAGGAGATGGAGGTTGAACGACCTGGTCTCAATAACTTGAAGAGTTTTGTATGGACGGTGGATGCGCCGCACAAGATGCGCCACCTTATGTGGTAAATGTTGTCTGGTTACCTAGCTGTGACTCTTAACTTGGTGCAGCGAGGGATGGACTATGTGGGCCTTTGTCTGCGCTGTGGTGCCTCTAAGGAATCTATATTCCATGATTTTTTCGAGTGTCCTTCAGCGATTCAGGTGTGGGTCTTAGTCCCGTCATTAGTACAACCAGGCGTGTTCCCAACGTCGAGCGTGTAGAGCAACTTGGCTTATCTCTTTTGGCGAGACGGCAGTCAGATTTTGGATGGGCACGAATCCTACCCATGGATATTTTGGTTCATGTGGAAGGCGCGCAATGAGAAACTCTTCCAGGGGATTACAAGAGAGGCTCCAGATATTCTCAACCGTGCTATTTCTGAATGGCGGGCGTGGGAGGCGGCTCGCGATTTACTGCCCTCATCGGAGGTGCATGCCACAGGTACGCAAACCTTATGTTTGCGTAACCTCTGCCTAGTTGATGGCTCTTTGAAGGTGTCGAATAATCATTATGGAATGGGCTGGTCGTTGTTTGGAGCCAATGGAGAATGCGTCCTAATGGGTTCTCGCAATCAGTTTCGACGTATTTCTTCTCTACACTCAGACCTTGAAGCTTTGATTTGGGCGATGCAGAGTGTGGCGGCTCATTCGGAAGTCCAAGAGTTTGGCACAGACAGTTTGGACGTCATGAGTATGATTGCGAGGCCTGAAGACTGGTCAGCGTTTGCAACAGAGCTACAAGAGCTGGAGAGAGAGAGAGGAGGGCTTATCCGGCTTTCAAGTTAATCTATGTTCCTCGAGGGTCCAATTCAAGAGCAGATCTATTAGCTAGGTTAGCTAGACATCAGTCTTCTATTTTTCGTTTGTGGGTTGTTCTATTTCGGTGTGGCTTGCTGCACCACCTCATGTTTTTTGAGTAATAGAAGAATTCTTTGTGTCAAAAAAAAAAAATATTTTCCATTTGTTTTTTAGTAGTCAAAAGTCATATAAGTTCTAATAAAAGAAGGCTATTCTAAAATGTATGTTTCTTGAATAATAGCATCAAGATATAAATATGTTGTGAAAGTAGTTATTGATAAAGTTTGGTAATAAAGATTTAAAAGATTTAAAATAAAATGTGAGATTTTTTTAAAACATCTTTTAACTATAATAATAAACTAAATACATTGACTAATACATGTATCTTAAAAAGTATCAAATCCTTTTGATCACATAAACTAGTTTTATTAGATTCAAAATTGGATCCTATTGTTGTTGGATTTTTTGAATTAATAATATAATCGTATTTTATTTATACTACTAATGAAATAATAAATTATTTTTTTGAATTGATCATTATATTTTAGAAAAGAAAAAGATAAAAAATGTAAACATTTAGAGATATCTTCAACCACCTATATATCTTCAAAAAATCAATATTTCGAACAATGAACAAATTGTAAACTCGAACAATGCTTTTAGTTATACTTCAAAGAGTTTTTTAACGTTTAAAGACTATTGATCTCATGTTTTTGTTTCCAGAACATGGAAAATTACATTACAAAATATATGATGATTTTACTATAAAATAGAAATAAGATCGTAACTTACCATCGATAAACGATCTCGTATTTCACAACCATTTAAAAAATTTCCACGTTTTGAAGATCTTCTTTAGCTACTCACGATTTATAAATAAAAGGAAAAGAAAAGACTTGCAATCAAAAACTAACCAAATAATTAAAGAAAGAGACGATATAATCCATCATCACTACTATAAAATAATCTCTCAGAGCCTAGCTTTAGTTAGACCGGGGGTAAATAAACAAACTTCCTAGTTGAATGTGTTAATCAAGGCTCTAGCCAAGGACGCACAGCCAAGACAAGGCCACAAGCTAAGGTAGAGCGAATATTCCCCTTATACGATTCAACTTTTAAGAGATAAGGACAATTACCTTAGATGAAGTATGGAAATATTCTTTATTGTATAGATAGACTCGAAACTAGAAGTTATCCATAGAAGATATGGAAATACTCTTATTCGAAAACTATAAATACAAGAGGAAGAAGCCCTATTCAAGGATCCGAAATCTAATACTCAATACTCATACTTTGTAATCGATCTCTTTAAGATATTAATAAAGAACCCCTTTATAGATCTTATGTTCTTGTTATTCTCTACCAAAGAATCACCAAAAAATACCTAAACACGGACCAACAATCTCTTATAAAAAATATTTTATAAATAATAACACTATTATTAAAAATGAAATTCATTGTATATAAATATACTTTTCTATAATTTATAATTTAATATTTGAAATTTATAATTATTTAACATTAGAACGACAAAAAAATTAAAAAATATAATAGTAAAAAAAGTATTATTTATCGTTACATCTTAATTAATTAGAGAAAATGAAAGTTTATGTTTTTAAATTTTGGAAATCGTTGACAAAAAATAGGAAATCTAAAAAGTAGTCGATTTTTATTTTTTTTTTGAAAAATGAAATTTTTAATAAAATTTAAAATATAAATATAAGTTATCATATGAAAATAAAACATAGTTTTTTGTCGTAATATGGATGATTATGTCAATATCAATAATAATGTTCTGTATAAATATGTTACATAAAGCTATTATATGTTATTTTCAGTGATTAATTATATATATATATATACATATATATATATATATATATATGACTATGAAAATATATTTATTAAGTGGAATCAAAATAAATTATTAATTATATTGTGATGTTAAATGTTTAATTATTTTATATATTTGTATAAAAATAAGACTATGAAAATACTGAATATATTATCTATTACTTTTTATAATATGTGATATGTTTAATTATTCAACGTATAATTATTTGGAGGAATTGCTAAAACTAGATCCCAAAACGATTTTGAATGCGAAAGTAGACCACAATTTGAATCAAATGCAAAACTAGACCCCAAAGATAAGGAAATTACGCTTGACACCCCTCTTTGCAAGCAAAAAATGGAAACCGCAATTACCATTTTGACCTCAGCGCGGCAAGAGACTTCATCACGAAATCTCATACGGGACTTCATCGTGAAGTTTCCTATATCGAGACTTCAATCTGAAGTCTCGTTAGTAATTAAACCTTATAATTAAATTAGGAAAATAAAAAACATAATTTCGTTGCAATTTGGTACGCATAAATTATGTTTATCCAAATATGAACTTTAGAAATTCAAATTTCTAAAAAATTCATAATATTGAAATATGCATGATTGATTATGTTTAAACCCAACTTTCCGAGACTTCACAGTGAAGTCTCCCTTTTATAATATAGAGACTTTCCGGTGGAGTCTCAAATCGTAATTAAATCTAAATTTAAATTAAACAAATAATTAATAATATTTTGTTAAAAATTTTTATAGATAAATTATTTTGAATTAAACAAATTTCCTTGTAAATGGCAATTTAAGGCATTTTGGAAAGTGAGAGATGAGGGATCTAGTCTAGCCATTGACTCCAAAAAAGAGTCTAGTTTTGCAAGAAGCCCTAATTATTTTGTGTCAATTTCTATGATATATATGCGTTTAATAAATGATTGGAGACCGATGATTTATCAAAATTTATTACTTGTCCCGATGCAGCTCCATATTCATGTAGAACATCTAGAATAGCTTGACACTGAGAAGCCTCTACCTTGCAAAAGAAAAGACTATCGTCCGCAAAAAGCAAATGAGAAATTGCTTGACTTTGTTGTGCGATCTTAATCCTCAGTAAAGAATTTTTCATTGCCTTCCGTTTAATATTAGCAATCAAAACCTCTGTGCATAAGATGAACAAATATGGGGATAAAGGGTCACCCTGTCTTAAGCCTCTCTGAGGAAAAATACTCCCTGTTAGGTGACCATTGAGAAGAACTTAATAGGATACCGACTGAACACACCATGTTAGCCAGGATACCCACTTTTGTCCAAAACCCAGTTTCTGCATAACTGCTTCCAGAAAAGACCATTCAACACAGTCATATGCGTTACTCATATCCGTCTTAATGACCATGAACTCATATCGACAATTTTTGGTAGTACATAATCCATGAAACATCTCCTGAGCAATCAAAATATTGTCCGTAATTAGTCTTCCGGACACAAAGGTCGATTGTGTCTCTAAGATTACTAACGAGAGAAACTTTCTTAACCTTAGACAATTTTTGAAATGATCTTATAGCCCACGTTGCATAAGCTAATTGGTCTAAGCTGTGATATCCTCTTAGGTTGATCCGTCTTTGGTATTAAACAAATATTTGTCTCATTTAGCCATGGATCAAATTTTCTGGATCTACAAAATTATTTTACCAAGCTGACCAAGTCATCTTTTAGAATCCCCCAATATTGTTCGAAAAACAGGGCTGTCATTCCATCAGGTCCAGGGGCTTTTTCAGGATGCATGGAAAAAAGTGCATACCTTACTTCCTTTTCGATATTTCCCTTGTCAAAGACTGATTCATCCTATCAGTAATACCAGGTGTCACATTCTCCAGAACTCGAGAGAAATTTCCTGTCATAGTAGGTGTGAAGAGGTCCTGAAAATACGTTATTTCTATATTTTCCATCTTTTCCGGTGATTCTTCCCATGATTCATTGGAATCGAAAAGTACCGAAATACGATTTCGTACCCGGCTTTGTTTAGTTGAAACATGAAAAAATTTGTGTTCATGTCCCCTTCTTTTAACAATAGATTCCTACTTTTTTTTTTCCAATAAATTTCTTCTTCTTTATAAGCTTCTTGAAGCTTTTTCTTTATGGAAATGATTATGTCATGCGAAACAGAATTATCATTACGAGCTTCTTCCAGCTTGGCCTTCAAAACCTCTATATTCTCTTTCCCTTGTGATATATTGTTTTTCCTCCACCATGAGATTGGATTTCTACAGTTTTTGATTTTTTTCCACAAAAACTGGTTCCCTAATCCTTGTACGTTGCCAACCCGTTGCAATGACCTCTGCAAAGCCGTCCTTCCCTATCCATCTTTTGTCGAACCAACATTTTTTGTTATAATTTTCTTCTATATAATTAAATTTTAATAATATTGGACGATGGTCTGATCCTATCCTTGCTAGATATTCCACTTTGGAATGTCCAAAAACATTATGTCAGTCCTCATTTCCTACCGCCCAATCCACTTTACACCGAACATTTTGTTTATTTCGTGTACCTTTCCATGAAAGCTGATCTCGGCACATGGAAATTATGTCATTTTGCAATGACTTAACATGTGGTTAAAGGGGGGAAAAATAGGCCGCATAACGCATTTTCCCTCTCTTCTTCTCATGATTACTAGTTAATTCGTTTAAATCCCCTATTATCAACCAAGGCTTCCACCTTTGCATCCCTATTCTATTAATTTGTCTCATACTTTTTACCGATATGCAGATTGAGGTTCACCATATACAAACGAAATAGAAACTTTAATGCCATGAAACGAAGCGTTAACATCAATAATGTGATTACTAGAGAACAAAATATCTAGTTTTATTTCATTATTGTAGAAAACATCAAGGCCACCCCTTGATACTAACGGATCCACCGTATACAAATTATTAAAGCCTAAACTTAATTGAAAAGGTCTAAACTTACTTTCCGATAGAAATACAATATCCGGTTTAAACTTATTCCAAAGGTCTCTTAAAGTATCTGATGTCAAGTCGCTTCCCAAGCCTTGACAATTCCAACTTATAATCTTCACGGATGAGCCAGTGGTTTTAGGGGAGCCACCATTCCTTGTTTTGAAATTTTGGATGACGCCATGGCTTTAGTGCATCTCTTAGTCTCCATGACTACCTTCTTCGTTCCTACAATATGAGATGAATTCATATAGAAACCAGATAATTCTTTAGATGTTTCCCGTGTTTGTCCAAACGCTTCACACTACCCAAATCCGCATTAATATCCTCTATCGTCCCAATGGCCTTACCCACTGTCTGGACCATTTCTACCTCCCATAAATGCATGGGAATGTCCTTGACTTTTACTCAGAAAGTAATGGCTGAGGGATATAATGGTAAAATCACGGGTTCCCACCGAACCAGAGAGACCATCCATCCGTCGAAATGGTACGGACCATAGCTTAAAACATCTAAATTATCCCTCTTGGACTGAAAGTTGAATTGAAACTTTCCATTACCCAAGTCACCACCTTTAACCTTACCTTCTAATTTCCATATCTTTTGTAGGTTGACTAGCAAACTGTCCATTCTTTGGACATATAGATTCATCAACCTCCAAATCACAGTCAAAGAAAATTGTTGGACTCTTCGAGCAATACCTACTAATGATAGCTTCACAGCCTCAGTTCGGACTATACCCTTCCCTTTACTAGCCATCAATTGAGCCATAGTCAAGCCAACCTTAAGTTTCCAGAAGAAGATCTCTTCAGCAGATGAAATATATGTAAAGAAGCTCTGTGTTTCACGCAGAGGTAGTAGTAAACTAGAGGAAACGGATGCCTTAACCTCACAATCTGCTCTTTTATATCTACTTAGCTCAATCCCATCCGCCTCAATAAATACAATCCCCATCAGAATAACCAAGGATCGAAAATCTATCTTGACAATCCAGAGGATTGATTCCAAAAAAAAATCTATCTCCCTCGCTGTAGAAGATCTTGTCCAAAATCGATAACAAAAATTTCCAAAAACAGAGAAACTGATCATGATCCCGATTCAACCAATATCCCATTTCCAAAACTCCATCCTCATTGAGATACCATCAAGGATTTACCCCACCTTACTACCCATAAGAATTGAAAAGGATCTTCACTTATCTTTGAAGATCTCTCAATGCAAACGCCATTAAGTACACAGATCAGTCGTGATGATCCTTTCCAAAACCATTGAGCTTCTACAAAGTTCTCTCATAATATAATTTTCTTTATCTGTGTCATCTCTGTACAACCATAGATCCTATACCTGTCAGACAATCTTTCCCCTTTCCAAAACCATTGCTTCTCTGGCGGTCTCAGATTCCGAAGCAAAAACCCTTTCTGCATCCACACAACCCTTCGACTGAGCCCATCCTCAGTAGACACTCGAAGGTATATATCCATTGTGGCCTCAACCATCCCCTCTCTCGAACAGTCCTTCTGGCTCACGAAGATCTCATCTTCTTAACTACCCAATAGATCTCTCCGATCGACTCCAAAAGACAAGCCAAAGAGCCACCGCCCAAACCATATTCGCCTCAGTAACATGGACAGTTCCCAATCTTTCCATAACAAAGAACTCCTCCAAGAAAAATGTCGACATAACCTTTGCTCCAATATTTCACTAATACCAAAGAGCTCTGGCCATCGGGGTTGACCCATTCTGAAACCTTAGATCTAAATCGCCATTGAAATCGCCGTCAAAGACAAATTGAATTAGCAGATAATTTTAATTGGAATTCAAGAATTTAAACAAACAGATTTTTAAGAGAAAATGGATTGTGAAACTTTAACAAATAGTTTATACAAAGACAACAAAAAGAGGCCCGAGAAAGAGATGCAGAGAAGAAGAAGAAGAATAAGTTATGAGAAGTTATCAAAGAAGTTTCTAATTTAAACAAACATGTTTGTTATAATGCCGCTAAAGTTATCCATCAATTAAGTACGAACGATGCATTCATTTATGTTAGTTTTTTAGTGGTTCTTTAAGCGAGAGAGAACAAGAACAAATATGTAAATCTATTCTTTATTGATGAACAAAGGTAATTGATTACAATGAATGAATAATCTCTAAGATTTCGGATCCTTGAATTAGGGTTCTTCCTCTAGTATTTATATATATTTGAATAGGTTTATTTTCATAGGTTTATTTTCATAGGTTTAGGAAAGATATGGATAACTACAAGTTTCGAGTCTATCTTAGCTAAAAGGAAGATTTTCATTATTCGCTTAAAGTAATTGTCTTTATCTCTAAGATTTATATCATAAACGGAAACACTTTCCTTGCCTTGGCTACGACCATGGCAAGGCCTTATGACCATGGCAAGGCCTTATAACCATGGCAAGGACTTATGACCATGGATAAGGTCTTGGTTTCCACGATAGCTAAGGAGGTATTTGATGTATTAGCATTTTATAGGTTTTATTGCGGTTTTAGTCGAGATATATGATATTTTAGTATGTGTTAGGCTCTCTCTAGAGTGGTCTTGTGTTCTTTAGTGATTTTACAGGTAACGAGCTTGATTGTACGGGAAGATCATATTTTGGATGGATTTCAAGCATCGAAAGAAACTTTTTTGAAGAGGTGAAATATCTTGGCAGAATGACAGGGATTGATCTATCCCTGTCCAGGATCGTTCAATCCTTGTCGCGATTCGCATATCAAGTTTATGGAACCGAACCGAGATTTCGAGAACCAAATTACATGTCTAAAACCTAAACTCGTGTTAGATTTTTCATTTTGTTGTTTTTCTGAGACTTAGACAAAAGAGAGAGCTTTGTAACCTAAGGGAGACGAATCTGAACCTATACTTCATTTTGGAGAAGAATTTCTGAACCCTTTTACTCTTTTAATTGCAATTACATCATGTTCTCTCTTGATTTCTGTTGTGATTGTTCATTGATCATGAGTGAGTAGTTCTGTAGTTGGGTGAAGCGTTTCTCATAGGGAATTTCATGAATTTGTGATTGTTAGGTTATTAGATCGGGGAATTATCTATTTATCTTCACTTGTCCTTGTGCTTAATGTTTGAATTAGCTTGATCACCTAGTTTATGAACCTAGGATATTTCACGCACCGAAAGTGTTTGATGAAATTCTTGAAAGGAAGATAAGTGAACAAATTTTCTTAGATCAACGGAAGTTGATGCGTAATCAATTTGTGAACAAATCAATCTTGTTTAGAATGCATGTTTAGGACTCAAAACTCAACAGAAGTTAGTGTGTCGGATCCTTAAACATAGGTAGTTGGCGCTACGGAAGTAGGTTGACTATAAATTTGTGAATTGAGTTCAAGATGACCCTTAAAAGTTTCTGTGACAATAAACTTAAAATCCTGATGAAATCATTTTCTTAAGAAAACCCAATACCCAGCGTTTTCCTCCAATTGATTTACAACTCTTGCATTTCTTTGTTTCTTTCTTGCTTGATTTCGATTTACTGCATCCATCTACAAACTTTCTTTTTTCTCTTTAGCCCACGTTGGACCTGAAGTTTTTCGTGCAACCTTTGGTCTTTGTGGATTCGATCCCGAACCACTACAATGTACACATTTGTATGCTTGCAGTGTCTTCTCGGGCGAAAAGCTGAGCTATCGATACTTATGTGCCCGTTCAAGCTAAGGCTTGACACTAAGGGTAGAAAACTACCCCCAACAATTAGCATGGGTATTGATGAGTGTTATGACTGAATAAAATGTTTTATTTTTGTTGTTAAAATTTATTATTATTAGAATTTTGTTTTGCCAAACTATTATTATATATAAAAAATTTATTATTATTATTAGAATTTTGTTTTCCCAAACTATTATTATTAGATTTATATAATTAATTTATAATTAATAAAGCTTTTTACTTATCTCTTGTGCAAGTATCAAGACGAGTAGACATATATGTTCTGGATTCATATGTTATTGCATGTACTATTTTTTTAATTTTTAACAAATCAGCTATCAAAATACATACTAAAACACTAGTATTTGAACATTAGTAATTTTGTCTTCGAAACACTTATAAATCTACTCAAATCCAATTTAAAATAAAATCAATATACATATCCTAACCGTTGTTAACATTTGATTTTAATTTGGATTTCACAGTCATAGAGCCAATAACACATGATTTCAACATAAATTTTAAAATTATAGATCCAATAGCAGATGATTTGATTTCAAAATCGAAATATTTTGAAATCATAGAACCAATAACACCCCTAAGTTTGTCCCGGATAAATAAGTATGTTGTATTTTAACAAGTCTGTTATTAATTAATTAAAAACTGACATACGACTAATACATCAAGACTTGATGATTTTCATTTCATAGAAAAACTGCCAAACAAAACAAATATGCCACAACGGTTGGCAGATTTGTACAAATAAGTATGTGGATGGATATATGTTTGTCCAAAATGTCATTCATCATGAATAAATCTATCTTTGTCAAACGGAACTATCACTTAGCCACGACAATTTTCTTCGACAATTTTGTTACTAAGATCGAAAAATTTGTATCATTTTTTTAATTTTTCGTAATGGTATTTTCGAAAACATATTTTCCCATTAGAAAAGATTTGAGAGTATTATAAAACATTTTAATAATAAAAAAAGATTTGTCTTATTTTAGTAATAAATAGATTATTTTTTAGTCATTTTAGTAATTTTCCCTATAATTAATACATGTGGAATCAAGATAAGACTGTTAAAATCTTACGCCATTCCAAAGAAGAGGATACATCTACCATTTTCATTGAGCAACAACAATGGCAGCGATGTCTAGCTTTGACTTTCAAAACTGCTTTATCTTCATCCTTCTCTGATTCTTCTCACTCCTTTGTTACACTCTCTTCGACTTCTTCAAGAAACCAAAGGACTCACGACCAGTTGGCACTGATCTGCCTCCGAGCCCACCGTCTATTCCGGTCATCGGTCATATCCACTTTCTTCTCTCTAATCTAGTTCATAAGTCTTTAGAGACACTCTCTTCCAAGTATGGACCTCTCCTCCATCTCCGGATCTTTAATGCCTCCTTCATCCTCGTCTCCTCGGCCTCTGTGGTCCATGAGATCTTCAAGGCACATGATGCCAACATCTCTTTCCGTGGAGATCCACCGATCAGTGAGTCTCTCTTGGTCGGATCTTCAGGATTTGTCACTGCTCCTTATGGAGATCACTGGAAGTTCATGAAGAAGCAAATGGTAACGAAGTTGCTGGGGCCGCACGCACTCGAGCAGTCACGAGTCACACGCGCAGATTTGCTAAAACAATTCTACATGAGCCTGCTTGAAAGAGCAATGAATAGCGAGAGCATTGAAATTGGTAAGGAAGCAATGAAGCTCACGAACAACTTCATCTGCAAGATGATCATGGGGAGAAGATGCTCTGAGGAGAATGGAGAAGGGGAGAGAGTCAGAGACATGGTGACCGAGTCGATTGCCTTGACAATGAAGATCTTTTTGGCAAACATATTTCACAGGCCCCTTAAGAAGCTCGGTATCTCACTGTTCAAAAAGGAGATAATGGTTGTTTCCGACAGATTCAATGAGGTTCTTGAGAGGATTCTTGAGGAACACCAAGAGAAAAAGGATGAAGATGAAAATAAAGACTTCATGGACTGGTTGTTGGCAGCTTACCAAGACGAAAGTGCAGAGTATAAGTTCACTAAGAACAACATCAAGGCCTTGTTCGTGGTAAATTTTTATCTCTCATTATGTGGATTCCTCAAGAATCCAAAACAACATTATTGATTGTCCTGTCTAAGAAATCGTTCCAACTGCAGGATCTTTTGATTGCAGGCACTGACACTTCGAGACATGCGACACAGTGGAGTATGGCAGAGATCATTAACAACCCTAACGTTCTTGAGAGAATGAGAGAAGAAATTGATTCTGTTGTCGGGAAAACAAGGTTGGTTCAAGAAATGGATCTACCAAACCTCCCTTACTTGCAAGCTATTGTTAAGGAAGTTCTGAGATTGCACCCGCCCGGGGCTCTCTTTGCAAGGACCTCCCGAGAAGAGTTTAGAATCAAAGGATATTATGTGCCAAAGAACACGCCACTTGTTTTTAATGCTTATGCTGTGATGAGAGATCCAGATTCTTGGGAAGATCCTAACGAGTTTAAGCCAGAGAGGTTTCTAGCATCTTCAAGATTAGGACAAGAAGACGAGAAAGAGCAACAAGCATTGAAGTACATTCCTTTTGGCACTGGGAGGAGAGGCTGTCCTGGAGTGAATCTAGCTTATATCTTCGTAGGAACCACTAGGAGTGATGGTGCAATGTTTTGACTGGAGAATCAAAGACCGAAAGGTTAACATGGAAGAGGCTCCTAGAACAATGGTTTTGACCATGGCACATCCCCTTAAGTGCATTCCTGTTGCTCGCATCCCTCCTTTTAACTTCGAAACTGAAGATTCCTAGTTTATGACCTCGAGATTTCACATACACCTTTCTATGTTGGTAGATGTTGAAAAAAAAATGAATGTCTCTTTACTTATAGTTTTACTAGATTTTTGAATTAATTTGATAGGAGGTTTAATGACAAACTCAAAAATAAGATTTTCAGTCCTTAGCTCAGCTTTCTAGTTAAGTTTTTGAGAAACTACAACCAATAACTATCAAAAGTCCATTGAATAAAGTTTTAGTTTTCAAAAATACCAAACTACAATCCATATCCTTGGAATTTTTTTTTCACAAAGGAGAGGCTATTTCGTAAACCCTCGATATTTTTTTTCTTGACTCCTAAAAACTTAAAATATTGTTTAATCAAACTCACCTTAAGTTTTTCTTATGTTAAGAGGCTTACAAACTTTACATCAATACTTTTGATTTATACAAACTATTGTTATCTTGAATTTGAAGATTCTCACAAAATTAAATTGTTTACCTTAGACCGATGAACACGCTCTACTAAAGTTACTAGATTATGAATCTGATCGTTCAAGCATCTCCTTCATCCGCATTGAAGGATTCCCTCACAAAAGTCTCTCCCCCTCCCCCCCACCAAAATATTAATAAAAGAATCGAAAACTGAGAGAGAGTCTAAACACAATCTTAGTTTTCAATTATTTGACGTGCTTTCATTACTATTTTTTTTATTTGGGTAGTTAAGGAAAACATATGATCATTCATTAAGGGTTGTAGTGGATGGGAAGATTTGGGTTTTTAGAAAAGTTATTTATCATGTATTGTAGTGGAGTTTAAATCTAAACACAATCTTCTGTTATTCATGTGATGATACTAAAATCTATATTGAAATCTAGTGTTATTGGATATGAAATTTATAATTCATACTTCAAATCTGGTGTTATTTAATGAATGATTTAAAGTCAGTTTTAAAATTCAACGTTATTCAACTTTAAAAGATTTTAGAATTCATTATAGGGAGGATAACTGTATTAGCCTCAGAAAAATCAATAATTACTAGATTAGTGTGGAAGATTTTAGAGTTATTTTGGTAATTTTCATGCCCAAAGTGCCCTTATAATCATTTGACAGCAAAAACTTATTTACAGAACTGCCACTAGTTTTTTTTTGGCGCAAAAAAAAACTTTTCTTTTTTAAAAAAAAACTGATTTTCTTTCCCAAATTGGCTCTTAATTTTCGGAACCTT
>OVAN01012182.1:0-13975 GCA_900406275.1 Anastatica hierochuntica | reverse complement strand
TAGCAGTTATGACTCTGCTGTTTATGCAGATGTAATGAAGACGAAGCCACAATCATGGTGTCGAGCCTTCAACAGGATGGGTATGCTCTCNTCAACAAGACAGTGAACAAAGCCAGAGAGAAACCACTAGTCCCTATGCTAGAGACCATACGAAGATTGGCCATGGCCAGAATTGCAAAAAGATCAGCTATATCTCATGATCACAAAGGTATATTTCAATTAGTCTTAATAATTGTATTGTCTTTCAAGTAACTGTGTCATTGTTTCCACAGGGTTGTGTACTCTGTATGCAATAGACTATTTGGCTGAGGAGTATGAAGATGCTAAGGAGTGTAAAGTGACCAGAAGTACAAACAACATGTACGAAGCAACTCTAAGAGGATGTTCATACAGAGTAAGTTTGGAGAACAGGAGTTGCTCATGCAGAAAGTGGGATATTAGCGGAATACCATGTGCACATGGCTATGGTGTGATCATCACAAAGAAGCTACTAGCTGAGGAGTATGTATGCCATTGGTTCCATACTGCTATGTGGAGAAAAAACTACACTGAAGGCATTACTCCTCAGAGAGGCTCCAGGTTCTGGCCTGCTTCTGGTGGTTCAAACATCCATATGCCTCCAGTACCTGCTCAACCTGGAAGAAAGAAGATAACTAAGGCAGACAAGAAGAGGAAGAAAGGTCAGAATGAGTCCCCTACTAAGCATACACCAAAAGATAAGAAGAGGGTGATGCATTGTGGAGTCTGTGGTTCAACAGAGCATAATTGCAGGTTTCATAAGAAAAACAATTCAACCCCAGAGGTTAGTGTTCCTACAAGCCTCTATGTTAATCACTTTTCCTTTGTTCTTTGTATGTGTTCACTAAAACACAAATATGTGTTGTAGGCTCAAGCAGGAAGCTCTCAACCCACACAATGAAAGAGAAGACTATGAAGTGGATGATGTTTTAGTATTTTGATGTCTAATATTGTAGGTTGATTTTGAATTTGAACTAATGTTGGTGTTAGTTGTCTGTTAGTAGTTTTTGGATGGATGTTTTACATGGTGTTAGTTGTCTGTTTTTGTTAATACACCATGTAATCACTAAATTCTAAGCTTGTAGGTTGACCATGTAATCAGATTGTTGGTTAACTAAGAAAACAATGTTGTTATGGTTCTTAACTTTCTTAACTTCTTATAAAAGCATGATGAATCCAGGAAGAAACATATTCAAATACATCAACACATAATTGTGTTACAAAGTCAATAATGCATATTCAAATACACCAAAACATATTCTTAGAAAATGCATCAACCCATTAGTTTGCTGATCACGACCACGATCATACATCCAATAACCCCAAGAACCATCATATTCTTCACACTTGTATTAGCTTCAGAAAATGCGTCTTCAAAATTTTCACCTATCTGCTTTTCTAGTTGCTTTTGAATTTTCTCAATCACTTTCCTCTCAAACTCCATTCTCTCTGATCTCATATCGTTCAACTGCTGCTCCAATGCATCATTTTTAAACTGCAAAGTCTGAATCTCATCTAACATAGCCTCATCCACCTATTTAAAAACATGATTGTCATTCCTCAACTACAATGACATTACCGAGAATCAAAACAATGAAAATCATAGACAATTCAGTTGAGTTTTGTGATTACCTTATTCGCTACAGCAAAGGAACATCGATAATATCTCCAGAAAGGATTCAGGTCAGATTTTGAAATTAGCCCCACGATTTGTTCGCCACACCAGCATTTCTTTGGCACACCATTGATTCTTCCTCGTAGACGGCTACTTGATGTGGTGCTCGATGCTCCAGATTCGTGACTCATGGTTTTCAAAAATCTGGGTTACGAGATTTTGATTTTTTTTAGGGTTCTTGATTGTTTCAATTGGGGATTTTTTTTCATGTATAGCAACGAAACGAAACTGGGTCGGGTTATGGTTTTCCTTATTCTGGTTTTCTTTCACTGTTTTTCGGTATGTGTCTTTAAACCGTTTAAACCCGTCTCAACCAAGCTTTGTGGATAATTGGGTTTTGAAATATCGATTTGTGGGGAAATATGAATTTAAATATGACATTATGAGCAATTATAAATAGGTAAAAGTTTCGTGGGGAATTGGTGTTATATGATTACTGTTCGTGGGGAAATAGCTCGTTTTCCCTTAGAACTTAGAAGAGAAACCAACCAAAATTGAAAAGATTTTCAAAGCGCTCTCAAATGAGAAATTGTAGTGAACATCCAATAGTATCATCTTACGCGTCATAGTCCACATTGGTACATCTGAGGTCAATCAAAGTTGGGGGAGATTTTATGCTTTTTATCATCTAGCATCTTCCTATAACACATTTATGGAAAATCTTTGAATATGCCTTACAATTTCATAACTATATGAAGTTTACAAACTTCATCTACAAACTTCATCTTCACTCCAACTATCTACCCATGTAGGCACCAACTACCCACGTTCCAGGACTCGCCAACTATAGAATTGAACAATACATTATATGAAACATGAAAACAAACTAAAGAATTACTTGTCAGACATGTGAAAGCTAGCCAAAAAGTTTACTTCCATAAGTGAGTTTCCAAAAAGTTTGAGACCTTCCAAAAAGTTTATCTTTGAAATCTTCCTTCTTGTACTTGCTTCATTTTGTTATACTTGTACAGGCTTGACCGCTTTCAATTTCTTCTTGCTCACATCTTCACATTATTTTGATCTTTGATCATCTTTTAGTGAACATGAGATGGTTGCCCTATCTGACTATGCAATCGAAGTTCATAAAGCAACAAAGAAGCTTGAGTTTTAAAGGGTTAGAAAATATTAAGACTTCTTTCTAAACATTAGAATCAATTTGCAGGTTTATTTCTTTGAAGCTAAGGATTTTGCTGCATTGACGTGTATATTCATTTATATAAACACATTAGAGGGAATGATATACCTTATAAGCTATATTTTTCCTTAAAAATGATGTCGTCTCAGTTGTCTCACTCAACTAAGTCATTCACATAAGCTCTTGTCTGCATATAACAACACAAAACAAAAGCCAAAGAAATACCTAAAGGATAAAATCGAGAAATCTTGATATTGATAGAAAAATTAAGAAGGAAATATACAATTCATAAGGGAGAGTTACAGTACCCATCTTCCTCATCCTCTACTCCAAACTCTTTGTCAATTTGTTGCATTTGGTGCTTATTTTCTTTGTTTTCTTTCTAAACAATATTTAAGGATATGACCATCCCATATTTTTCATTTAAAAATAAAAAGAATTTAAAGAGCAATTTTTCTATTTTGTCCTATTTTGGTTGTTTCTCTTTTTTATTTTTATTTTTAAATACCTTTATCCTCACTAAACTTTAAATAGATTTATAGATTTATACATATAATGAAGCAAAATTTTAATTACACAAAAAAATGTAGATTTTTTTCTCTATCTAACGTATTTTGAATTTTTTAAAACAAATATATATTTTGCAAATAGTCGCAAATAATGATAAACAGTACGGCGAGAGACTATTTTTTTTGTAGTCAGACTATTTTTTGCGTGTCTATAAATTGCACAAATAACCAATTATCAAGGGGGGCAAAAATAAAAATTTATCAATTTATAACTATTACATAGACAAATATCAAGAAAAAAGAAAAAAAAGCTTAATATACATAGAACAAAAATTTAGGGAGAGGTACGTAATAAGAAAAAAATTCAAATGAAAATGAAAAAATAACATGATATGCAAAAAAATATCACAAAACAAAGTTTTTGGAATAGGTATTTAATTTTTTTAAAAAAAACTAAATGGAAAAAAAATATTATGATACGGAAAAAATAGCCAGACTATTTGTAATCTAGCTGATACAGACTATGTGATCTGTGTTGTTATTAAAATAAAAAATAAAACAAGTGAGCCCAGAAATAGAATGACATTTATACACATTATGCATACTATTTTTTTTTATGGCCATTTAGTTAAATATGAGTTTTTTTATGGCCATTTTGTTTTTTTTATAACGTACGAATTTGTTATTTTAAAAAAAAGGAAAACCCAAATAAAAGGGAATTTTATGTGGGACAAAAACGGAAAAGGAAATACTATAAAACCCTAAAACCATCCAGAACTCGAAAATCCTAAAAACTTTCACTTCCTTATCGGTTCCTCGTGATAGAGTCGTTTCCTCCGCTTCACCTACCTTTTATCCGCCAGGTTTAATCAATTTCCACTAATATTTTCTATACCAATTATGTTTCTAAATTATTATTTTTTCTAGATTTTTATTTTGGTTTTAAATTGTTGTTATTTAAAGATTTATCTCCATGTGTGTGTGCTCTGTTTGCTTCTACCAGTTGTTTATGTGTATATAATTTTTTTGGATAAATTTATGTGTATATAATTGTAGATGAATGTGTATACAACTGAAAGCCAATTTATGTGAATAGATGTTCTTATTTTATTTGCATATATATAATGTCACAAATCAAGGTTATACAGCAATGGCAAAGTCAACGCAGAGCAATAAACATGTTTTCATGAACGGATTAAAGGAACTTTATAAAGAACAATGGCAAGCCAATATACTTCTCAAGGGCGGAGATAGTGCTAAAGATGCTGCTATCCCCGCCCACAAACTTGTTCTGGTATTCTCCGACATCTTTTCCTTTTCCTTTTTATTACATATTCGCGAAACAAGTCAGTAATATTGTTTTTTCTAATTGTGACTCTAACCAACTTGGATGAATAGGCCGGAAGATCAAAGGTCTTTAAGAAGTTACTTGAATCAGACGGGCTAAAGGCTTCATCCGAACTAGAGACTGTCACTCTCTTTGAGATGAAACACGAAGAAGTTAAAGCTTTAGTTGATTTCATATACAACTTCGATGGCTTCATCTCTTATGAAACTCTCAATAAACATGTTCGGTCACTCTACATCGCGGCAGACAAATACGATATTCCGCATCTACGTGACGTATGCAGAGACCACCTGATAGCATCTCTCTGCGCCTCAAACGCTCTTAACATCCTTGTGCTTGCTCAAATCCCTTTAGACAAGACCCTCGACGAGTGGGCCTTCTCTACTATCATAGCCAACTTACCCGCCATTGTTAACTATGCTGAGTTCAAGTTGTTTGTTGTCCAGCACCCACAACTTACTGTAGATATTATCAAGGCTTCGATAAATAATTGTCGTTGTGGTTGTGGTCGCTACAGGTACTAGAACACTAATGGTTTTGGTTTTGGTTTTGTTTTTGTTCTAATTTCTTATTGATAAACCTAAATTTAGTATCTATATTTACATCAAAATCTCTATATATCTGATTTTCTTTTCTTTTTTTCAACAGCTCTAGTTGGTTGTTTTTCCAAATTGTGCATGAATCTTGAATTATAGTAAAAAATTACTTTTTGTCAATATGTGTTAAAATTCCCAAAAAATTATTACTTAGAAATGGAAAGAATATTATTTAGGGATAAAACATATATTGTAAGTTTAATATGTGTGGAAAATAAACAATACTAATAAAAAATACTATAAAATGGAGTTTGTAGGAGAATTTACTTCATCCCCACTCTATTTAGAACTCGAAAATGGAGTAAAATTAGACATTACTCCATCTTTGAAGCAAAACTTAAGAATTCTATTGGTTGCTTCATTTTGGAGCAATACATTGAACAAAATACATTTATTTTAGAGCTACCTTTTTTAGAAGAAAAAATGAAGTTTTACATTGGAGATGTCTTTAGACAAAATCAGTTATGGTAAACATCTAGCCATAATTTATTTTCCATGGTTTTTGGAGAACTCTTACGCAGTGAATGAAAAAGGATGTTCGTCAGTCTTTTTGTGGTAGTAATATTTAATAGCTTTAGTGATACTTTGAATTGTAGTCCTTCCATTTTAGATTCATGTTTTAAAAATTTTTTCATTATTAAAAGACATTCCTTTTAGGGAAATTTGGTCAAATATACATCTGACCACCATTAATTAATAAAATAGCCATAAAAAGGTTTACTGTTTCTAAAATTTTATGACGATTTTGTCATTTTCAGTTCATATACATGTTGCAACAGATAGACAGTTTATTTGTTGTTTAACATAGTTTTCTCTTCTTTCAATTTTTTTAGATCGCTCATTCTCAAACCTTTGTGTGTTGATACTTTTAACATTACCAAATAAAACCGTGAAACCCAATCACATTTCCTCCCCCTTGATGTTTGGTTATTTGTGAAATTAATAGACGCGCAAAAATAGACAGTTTATTTAAAAATAGTCTATTGCAATATTGTTTATTCTATCTCAAATAGTAATTTTATTTATTGTTTTAGTTGAAACATATTTTTTTACCTTTTTAGTTGATCATATGGTTTAGGAACCGTGGGATTAGTTTAATTTTCACATTCATCCCCTTATATAGTAACAACTTTCAATTTTTATTAATTTGTTTTTGCTTATATGGAAGTTAAATTTTTTTTTGTAATAAATAGACATACTATATAAAAATAGATTTTGTTTTTTTCAGTTCGTAGACATGTTGCAACAAATAGACGGTCTATTTGTTGCTTAACATAGTTCTCTCTTCTTTCATTTTTTTTAGATCGCTCTTTCTAAAAACTTTGTGCTGTGATACTTTTATCATTACCAAATAAAACCGTGAAACTAAATCACATTTTCTCCCCCTTAATGTTTGGTCATTTGCGAAATTAATAGACGCGTACAAATAGACAGTCTATTTAAAAATATACTATCTCAAATAGTAATTATATTTATTATTTTAGTTTTTACCTTTTTAGTTGATCATATGGTTTAGAAATTGTGGGATTAGTTTAATTTTCACATTCATCCCCATATATAGTAGCAACTTTCAATTTTTAATTAATTTTTTTTGTTTATATGGAAGTTAAATTTTTGTAATAAATAGACATACTATATAAAAATAGATTGTCTACTTAAATAGTATACAATTCTTACATGTTACAATATTTTTTGTGTATTTTCAAAATATATATCCGTTTCAAAAAATTCAAAATACGTTAGAAAGAAAAAAATCTACTTTTTCGTGTATTTACAATTTCGTTTCGATATATGTATAAACATGTAGAGCCATTTGAAATTTCGTGGAGTGTAGAGACAAAAAAAATAAATTACTGGGAAAAAAACTCCACTGCTATTTACTTGTGCGTTGACCGGTTAATCAACAAAGTTACCTTTTATTTTATTTCTGAAGTTATGAATTTCTTGTTTTACAAAAGAATGACTTTCTAAATTTCCTTCTTTTTGGTTGTAGAGACTTTTTAGATTTTCTAGGCACTTTAATTATGTGAATTGATACTAATAAACTATTAACTTCAAAAATTATTAATGGAAAATAACGTGCATATATAATTAAACATTCATGTTTTATAATTGATGTGGAAAATCTAAAAGATCATTGGTTGACAAAATAGAGGGCCTAATTATGTTATCTATTCTACCCTTATCACAGTTTTACCTCAATAACTAATCTCGAAAAATAATCGGTATATAAACTTAATTCATAAAATATTAAAATTGCATATATTCTCCCCATTTCACTTTAAGCAAACTTTTAGAGAATTTTTTTGTTTTAATTTAAATGTGCTTTTAAGTTCGGATGCAAAAATTTAATGTTATTGACTCTTTTGACTGTTTATATTCTTCATTTTTCGTCATTGGTTAAATTAGTTCTAATCAATGATGTTTAAATGCAATCAAACTAATTTGTAGTACTCCCTCCATTTTATTTTAGTTGTCATTTCATTAGTAACCTTATTTCAACCAATAGAAAAATAAATAAAAGATTAAAGTTAATAAATTTTACGTTGAAACTCTAAAACGACACTTATTTTGAAACGAAAAATTTTGTCTATAACGAAAACTAATTTGAAATGGAGGGAGTATAAAATTTTATAGTTTCTTTATTTTAATGCAATTACCACGAATATCACTTAAAAAACGAAAGAGAGTATAAAACAACACTTATTAACAAAAATTATTTTTTAATAATGGAGGCAAATACAGTAGTTTAATTCTAGTCGGCCAATGACTTTTTTGGTAATCGTCCAAGATTTAATCTTGATTGGGACTTAAGTGCTTGTAAATTCTAGTCTCCTAGAAAATTCCCAAGAGATCAGAGTAATTATTATGACATGTCTCCTCCAGTTTGACCGTCCATCTCTTTGTTTCCTATATAATCATAACATCATATAGTCTAAAAAGTACTAAAACATAAAGAGGTTTGCAATGGCAACAAAGAAGTTTTCATGAGTGGACTAAGGGAACTCCGTAAAGAACGGTGGCAAGCCGATGTACTCCTCAAGGCAGGAGACAGTGATAAAGATGCAACTATCTCTGCTCACAAACTTGTTCTGGTTCTCACTAACTTCTTCCTCCTATATATTCCTGGCTAGGAAACAATTCTAGAAATCTCACTATCTCTACTCTTACTTGAAATGCTTATTTAGTGTTAATGTTATTTCCTTGATGTATATGGAATTTGAATAGGCTGGAAGATCAATGGTGTTCAAGAAGATGTTGGAATCAGACGAGCTTAAGGCTTCATCTAAACTAGAGATAGTCACTCTCTCTGAGATGAAACACGAAGAAGTTGAGGCTTTAGTTGAGTTTATGTACAGCTCTGATGGCTACATTCCATCTCAAAGTCTCGAGAAACATGTTCGGTCACTCTATATTGCATCAGACAAATATGAGATTCCGCATCTACGTGACTTATGCAGAAACCAAATGATATCATCTCTTAACTCGTCGAATGCTCTTAGCATTTCCGAGCTTGCCCAAATCCCTTTTGACAAAGCCCTCAACGATGCGGCCTTCACTAGTATCATAACCAATATGAAAGCGATTGCTAGTTCGGCTGAGTTCAAGTTGTTTGTTGTCAACCATCCAAATCTTTCTGTGGAGATTGTGAAGGCTTTTGTTACTTGGCCAACTAGTAGGCACTGTAGTTATTGTGGTTGCAGTAATTGTGATTGCTCGTATTATTAGAAGGATCACAGTGTATTCTTTGCTGCTTCATTTCTTTTTGAAAATGAGTAACACCGTTGACATGCTCGAATAGCTTTTACATCATTATGATATTTGCTTTAGATAGTACCATTTCCAAAGGAAAATTTGTCCGCCAAATCATTATTACATAAAATATCTCTAGTGATATCATTTTTTATAAATGATGATCAATTGATCAAATTTAATTGTTTGCACATACCAATTCATTGACCAATTTTTAACAACACATAGATCTAAACGCATGATTATAAATACTGATACACTACCACCATGTACAACTTTACTTTCGAATCATGTATTCTCTATGAACATGTACAGCGATGGCAGATCAGTTTCTTACGTAAACCTCAAGAAACATCTTTGTTATCTTTCTCTAGCAGCAAACAGATATGAGATCCCGAGACTACGTGCCATATGCAGATACAAGTTTATACGATATATTGATCCCTCAAATGCTCTTGACCTTCTCGAGCTCTCTCTTACACATTTGTATAAAGGCCTCTACGTTGCTGCCTTCGTTTTTTTTTTTTTTGATAATTAAAAGATCTACATGGGATTGCTGCCTTCATTTTTACCACGAAGAATATAAGATTGATTGCTAATTCTGGTGAGTTCAAGTTGTTGTCGGTATAGACCCAGTGTTTCGGTGGAGTTCATTAAGGTTTGTTTAAAGATTACAAACACCAACACATAGCGTGGATTCATTTTTTTCATAAAAATATAGATTAAATTTTTTTTGAGTTAATTACCTAGAATAACTCTGAAAAAAAGTTAAAAATGGCTAGACTAACACTCTGAACTGAGTGTTTACTAGAACGACTCTAATCTTTTGTCAAATGACCATTAACCTTGAATTTTCGCAATAATATCAATTTTGCCATTTTATTTTTTCAAAATAATTAGTCTAATTAATTTATTGGTGAAAAAAAAAACTGACACAAGATGAAAAAGACTTCGTCTCCAACTTTTTCGTCGTCATCTTCGCCGGCGATTTCGTCGTTGCCTTCACCGACGACTTTTACTTCTTTGTCTTCTTGTTCTACTTCGTCTTCTTCTACATTTTCATCTTCTTCTTTGTCTTTTTCTACAAAATATCATCTAATATGTTTTTTATTGTTTGTTTAAGTGTGGATACTTTCGATTTTATGATTTTCGGATAAGATTTAGGATGATGTATGACAGATATACGAGTTTAGGAGGGGAAAACAAGAAAAAAAAAGAATTTTGTGAAAAAATCGATGGCGGCGACCATTAGGGTTTCAGAATTCGCAGGTGCAAGGTAGAAGACAAAGTGGTGAATTACCGAATTGCCCCTTCGTTATGAACTTACAAATTTGTTTGATGTTACTACATATTTGTTTTTTACTGTTACTACAGATTTATTTTATTGTTACTACAGATTTTTTAACTGTTGTTACAGATTTATTTTAATGTTGTTGCAAATTTGTTTTAATGTTGTTGCAGATATATTTTATAGTTGGTGTACAATTGTTTTGCAATTGCTACAGATTTATTTAACGGTTGCTAAAGATTTTTTTAATGTTACTAAAAATTTATTTACAATTGTTATAGAATTGTTTTATTGCATAAGATGCTAAATTCACGTATATTATCTTTTTTCTAAATAAGAATAAACAAATTTTGTTTTCTAACTCGGACAAATTTGTAAAATAACTGATTTTAACAAGTTTGTAAACTTTAAGCAACTTTAAGCAAGTTTGTAAACTTTAAGCAACTTTAACATTCTCATCGTAGATTTTCTTAATATTTTTCGGAGAAAAAAATAAATAAATCTTATTTGGTGTTTAATATCTTGAAATTATTATTTTTACACTATTAAAAGAAAATATTTTCGAAAATAAAATATTTTAAATTTTATAATATTAATATATAATTAATCAGTTGTACAATAAAATTTTCAATTTAAAAAAATAAAAAAATATCTAAGAAAAAATAATTTTCTTAACAACAAAAAAATTAATTTAATTCTATAAATAATAATAGATAAAACAACTTTGTCTTAAACCTCTTTATGTATATATTTTATGTGCAGGGGTGAGCATTCAGGTCGGGTGCATTCATGTTTGGATTTTTAAATGCCTAAAGTTTAGCTCTGTACGGATACTTTTCGGGACGGGTTCCGGTCGGATCCATTCGGGTTGGGGTCGGGTTTAGTAACTCAAGGAAAATCTTGATATACCGGAAAATATTTCGAGTTTGTGTTCAGGTATCTTTGGGGTTTTCGAGTTTGGGTTCAATATTTTTGGATTTTATCTGGGTTTTTTCCTTTTTTCAAGATTTTTGGGCTTTCTCGGGATTTCAGGTTTTGGTTTCGTGTTCGAATTCAAGATATTTGTATCTTTCAGTTATATTAAAACAGAGTCATCTTTTTTATCTACTTAAAAAGTTGTCATTTAATTTTGGACTTATTCATAACTCATTAGAAATAATCATAACATTATTTATTATTTGGTTACAAATACAATATAACTTCCTAAATCTCATCATAGATTCTCTTAATATTTTTCGGAGAAAAAAACAAATAAACAAATCTTATTTGGTGTTTAATATCTTGCAATTATTATTTTGAAAATATCTAAAAGAAAATATTTCTGAAATTAAATATTTTTAATTATATAATATTGGTATATAATTAATCAGTTGTACAATAAAAAATATCAATTTAAAAAACATAAAAACATAAAAAAATATCTAAGAAAAAATAATTTTTTAAACAACAAAAAAATTAATTTAATTCTATAGATAATAATAGATAAAATAACTTTGTCTTAAATATCTTTATGTATATATTTTATATGCAGGGGTGAGCATTCAGGTCGGGTGCATTCATGTTTGGATTTTTAAATATCTAAAATTTAGCCCTGTACGGGTACTTTTCAGGACGGATTCTGGTCGGATCCATTCGGGCTCGGGTCATGTTTAGTAACTCAAGGAAAATCTTGATATACCGAAAAATATTTGGAGTTCGTGTTCGGGTATCTTTGGGGTTTTCGAGTTTGAGTTTGGTATTTTTGGATTTTCTCGGGTTTTTCCTATTTTTTCAAGATTTTTGGGCTTTCTCGAGATTTCAGGTTTTGGTTTCGTGTTCGGATTCAAAATATTTGTATCTTTCGGTTATTTTTAGTTTAGAATCTAGGTTTAAATTTGAAGTTTAATTATTTTTCGGTTATTTCGAGTTTTGGATTCAGATTTAGATTTTGAATTTTCGTGATTTTTTAATATTTTTGAAGTTATCGGGTACATGTTCGAGTTTGAATTTGGTCCGAGTAATGTTTGATATCTAAAATACCTTCAAACAAAATTCGTTCGGATTTTATCTTAGATTCATTTCGATTTAGTTCAGATGTGTATGATAAAAGAATATATCCGCACAACGTGCAGGTTCAACTCTAGTATAGATTAAAATTACAAACACCAACACATAGCATCTACGTGACTAATGACGAATCTACTTTGTGGTGATGACACCCCTTAAATACTCATATTTTAATTTGTTTTGATCATGGTCAAAGAAAACCGGCAGCTCAATTGGTAAAAATGGCATATTGAACCCTCTTTCAATTAGGGTTCCATTTACATGGGGACTTTTTTAAAAAGATTTTTTTAATAATTGACTTTTTGACTCTCGTTAAAATCATTTCTAGATCTGCCACTGTACTTGACGTATGCAGAAACCACCTTATATCATCTCGCAACGCGTCAAACGCTCTCAACATCCTTGTGCTTGCTCAAATCCTTTTTGACGATGCGGCCTTCTAGAGTATGGTAACCAATATACGCGCCATTGCTAGCTCTGCTGAGTTCCGGGTGTTTGTTGTCTGTCAGCCATATCTTACTGTCGAGATTATGAAGGCTTCTCTTAACTGTTGTCGTTGTGGTCGCTAAAGGTACTAGAAGACTACTGGTGTTGTTCTTGTTCCAATTCTTATTTAGAAACCTTAACTCCATATTCACACAATAAAAGCACTAGACCTAGTACCATTTCTTAATTTAGTATCTATATTTACTTCAAAATCTCTATATATATCTGATTTTCTTATTTTTATACCTGATTTTCTTTTTGTTTGTTCAACAGCACCGGAAAATAACAAACGAGAAGTGCGAGCGCATTCAAATTGCAAGAGCGAAGGGATCAGGGATCTGATTTCCTTGTTTTTATATTTTTACACAATTAACTTGTTTTGGTTTCTCTTTTCTCTCATATCATCTAAGCATTGGTTGTTTTTCCAAATAGTGCATGAATCTTGAAATATAGTTAAAATTTTACTTTTTCTTAACATGTGTAAAAATTTCCAAAAATTTATTAATTAGAAATGGGAAGAATATTATTTAGCGAGAAAACATAAATTGTTAGTCTAATATTCCAATGTGTGGAAAACTAAACGATACTAATAAAACCAGTGTTCTATAAATTCTCGGGAAACCGCATCGTTTCGGAGAAACATTCAAACGTCGAATAACCGCATCATCTCGGGAAAACATCTAAACGCCAATCTACGATCGAACGACGAACGAGTCTAGTCTTGACGCCAATTGGCGCCAAGACTGAAGATCAACCGAGTCTTGATTGGCACCAAGACCAAGTGGCCTTGGCGCCAAGACTAGAGATCAACCAAATCTTGAGTCCAATTGGCGCCAAGACTGAATATCAACCAAGTTTTGACGCCAACTGGCGCCAAGACTAAAGATCAACCAAGTCTTGACGCTAATCGGCGCCAAGACTGAGGATCGATATAGTCTTGACGCCAATCGGCGCCAAGACTAAGGTTTGGTCTTGACTCCAATTGGCGCCAAGACACGAACAATCGTCAATCGTTATCCATTGACTAAACCACGTCCTTTCCTATCGTCGTCTCCTTCGAACCTTCATTTGATCATCTCTCGTTTCGTCTCGATTGGAGTTTCCGTCAAAGTGTCACGACG
>OVAN01012181.1:292-13975 GCA_900406275.1 Anastatica hierochuntica | reverse complement strand
GTCACAATGTTGCTCTGTAGATGATAGTAACATATCCCTCGTGTTGCCCAAAGTAAAACCGTTTCACATGCTTTCTTGATGGACGGGTGTTNCCAAAGGGAGCTGATCGGAGATACATTCGCGTAATTTGGTAAAAAACCACTCCCATGAAGCGTCATTCTCGGAGTCTACAATCCCAAAAGCCAACGGAAATAATTGAAAGTTACCGTCTTGTGCGGTTGCTACGAGTAAAACACCTCCGTACTTCCCGTTCAAGTGAGTTCCATCCACCACAATGACTCGCCTCATATATTGAAAGCCAACTATCGAAGCTCCAAAAGCAAGAAATAGATATTTGAATCTATTCTCGGGATCAATTTCAAGACCGGTGACAGTTCCTGGATTCGCTTTTTGTATCAAGTGCAAGTATGAAGGCAAGTTTTGATATCCATCTTTTGCGGTTCCCCGTATCAATTGTTGGTCTAGAATCGATGATCTGTATGAAGTGGTGTAATCTATTCTCATACCAAACATTGTCCTCATTGAATCTCGGATATGCTTCGGCNTTCACAGAACAATGTGCAACAAATAGAGTAGTCGTTGACTTGTATGCATAGAATGAAAATTGTTGCATGACCGCCGTTATTCGCAACTCTACTGTAACTCTTCCTTGCAACTAAAACTTTGACCAACACAAATATTGTTGTTCCATGTAGCATTGGCTCTTGCTTCGTTCATAACACACCGCGCTTCAGTATCATCTACATATTCATCCTCATCTTTCACTTTTCCATACTTACTGTAGTCTTCATCATCCTTGTAAATATCGACCTTATCTTCATTTGCATTAACATCTTTATCCGATCCTACATCCGAATATTCATCTTCACATATATCCTCATCATTCGAACCTACATCTGTTTGTTCATCCCCACACATATCTGCATCTTCATAAGTCTCAACATCAATCTCGAGTCGACTCGAAACACATAAACGTACAACATGCGTTCTACTTAGCTCGATCAAACTCTGAACTTGTCTATCACTTGTGATATACATAGGAGGAGTATCTAGATCCATTTGTTGCAACATTGAAACCGGTAGAGAGTAAGATAATTCAACAAAGCTCTGCTTTCCCAGCTTATATTCATCTTGCGCCATTTCAACAAGTTTACCATGGATACAACCATCACTCAAAAAGAACATTCTCCCTCCTTTGCAAGTATCCACAACAAAATTCCATGAATTTTCATTCATCGCCCATGCACCATAAACAACAGACAAGTTCACCATCTCTGCAAGAAATAAACATTTAAACGTATTAGCGATCAAGATAAAAAAAAGTTATTATACACATGAAAAATACATATCTTCAAAAATTATGTATGAAGCAGACTTCTTTAGCAGTCTACTCCATACAAAGTAAACTTTTAGAGAAGTCTACTAAAAAAAGACAAAGTAGACTTATATGGAAGTCTACTCGAAAAGACATAGTAGACTTCTAGTGAAGTCTAATCCAAGTAGACTTCATTTAGGTTAGTTATGTAATTCTGATTTATTTCTAGTAGATTTCAGTAGAAGTCTACTAAAAAGGAGGTTATTTTTGTAGTTGACCAAAATGTTGACTTTCCAAGTAGACTTCTCTAGAAGTTTACTTAGGTTAGTTTTGTAGTTGACCAAAATCACAAAATATTGACTTTTTTAGTAGACTTCTCCGAGAAGTCTACTATGGAGTAGACTTCTATAGAAGTCTACTCACTTTTTCAGACTTCTTAGAGAAGTCTACTTAGGTTAGTTTTGTATTTGACCAAACTTTGACTTTTGGAGTAGACTTCTCTAGCAGTCTACTTATTCAGAGTAGACTTCTATAGCAGTCTGCTACTTTAGAACTTTCGAGAAGTCTGTTGGAGCGTTGACCGCCTCGTAATCGCAGACTTCAATAGAAGTCTACTCTGAAAAAGTAGATTTCTTTAGAAGTCTACTCACTTTTTTACAAAATTTGACCAAAAAGTCAATATTTTGTGATTTTGGTCAAATACAAAATTGACCCGCGCAGACTTCTTTCGCAGTCTACTCTAGAAAGTCAACTTTGGTCAACTACAAAACTAATCTAACTTTTAAGCAGACTTCTAGAGAAGTCTGCTCGAAAAAGTCAAATATTTTGGTCAACTACAAAATTAACATGTTTTTAGAGCAGATTGCTATAGAAGTCTGCTAAATATTCTTTTGTTATCAAAGAAATATGCAGACTTCCGGGGAAGTCTACTTTAATATTTTTCAACTACAAAACTAACCTTTGCGTTGACTAGCAGACTTCAAGAGAAGTCTGCAGAACGCATATCTGAAAATTTAACAAAAAAGAATTTTTAGAGCTACCTTGAGTTGATTTGAGCTTGTTTTCGTCTCTCCAAGTGCCCAGAGCTTAAAATCGAGATGTTTGTGTCCTTATCTATGCTCAAATCACCGGAAAAACGAGATCCCAAAACTTGAAATTTTTAAAACGAAAATTTGAGAGTTTTTTTGTTTGAAAATGAGAGAACATAAGAGATAATGAGGTTTTGCAACAAACATTGAGCAAAAATGTGAAGATATTAGCCTTAAATGTAGCATTTAGAGCTTGAGTTTAGTTGTTTATGGTGGTTGGCAAAAATTGATGATGATGGCATTTTGGTAAATATTTGGAGAAGATAAGGGTGTGTTTGTATTTTTAAAATTATGTTTTTAATTAAATAATTTGTAAATAATGACATTTGTGGTAAATATGAGTTTTGGAGAAGGGTAGAATATGGTATTTTGAAAAATGAGGAAAGAGAATGTTAGATTTGCAATTGACCAACAATTTTAGGTTATTTGTGAAATCACCCCTATATTTATAGTGTATATAAGTAAGATGCATAAATACATTATGATTTAAAATTTTCATTTCTTCATACTTAATTAGAAGTTTTAAAAATGTAGAAATTACATACTCTCTTCTTTTAGTGTAACTAGATTTAAACCCGCGTTACCCCGCGGTTGCTTTCATAATATTCTTTTGTATTTTTATTTTTAGGTTATTTCTTATGCATTATATCTTTTCTATCAAATATGTTTGTTATATACTTTACATAATTTATTTATAAAAATGTTAATTTCATAAAATTTGGTGGTAGAATTTTTTATAAACTTAAATGATATGTAAAATCTTAGAGATAAATTTTATTCCTGTAAGAATCTAAATATAGAACATTATGTTATACTAAAATTTTACAATCATTCTCAATTTTGTTAGCTTCACTTTAGCTATCAACGAACATACATGTGATTTTTTTTTGTCACCGGCAAAATTCTAAATATTAAACCAAACATAGATATAAAAAGGTACAAGAACCAATATACATCTTAAACTATCGTGCATGACTAATAGATCCAGCACATATTCTAGAAGTGATGAAAGATAAAATGATTAATATGACGGGAGGCAAAGTTGTAACGTGAAGAAATATGCAGTTATACACAAGCTTCTCGTACAATTGAATTTTGAATTCACATTGGCCTGCTTGATGCACTAACTGATATTGATGCACATTTGTGATGCTCTAACTATAGCGTCAACGATGTTATTAATAACACATGAACATGCATATGATTTATATGTAAAATATGAATCTTACGACATACGAAGAAATAAATTAAAAGAAAAATTAACATAGATAATTATTTTGTTGACCATTATAACATTTAAACATATTATTTAAAACCACAATTGATCAAAAGTCGATGTGTAAAATTAAAATATTTTAATTGGTTTTTAAAATGTTGACGTGTCAACTTCTTATCACACGAAAAAGTTTATCTGTCAGAGACTTACCTGTATTATATAGTATTGATTATGGTATTTTAAGTACATTATGCAATACAAAAGTTTACAACATGATTTTTTGTTAAATATTTTTGCAATTCTTTTTTTGGTTGATAGAGAGTGATGGAATGCTATTTAAATAAGTTTAAAAAAATTTCATAAGACTGTGGATAATATTACAAACAAATAGCTCCAATTCTTATTATTATTTTTTAAATATATTTTCCAAGTAGTTTTTTATCCGTCGTAGTATATCTACTTCATTTACAATTTTTTAAAAAAATTGTAATAGACTACATTGAATGTCTATTTCCTTTAATTCAAAACAAACATATACAATTTACTTATTAAAATCATTGATATATAGTCATATTGCATATTATCAAAATCATATACAATTTATATTTGGCAAATTATTCTAAAAAAACATATAAAATTCTAAAATTTTGGTAAGCTATTTTAATCCTCAAATTTTAACCCCAAAACCAAAAAAAATCACCTATTATCGTTGACCAAGCCATTTCAGACACGTCAAAAGTCAACATCAACTATTCACTAACGGAGTTAACGATTTGACTTTCAACGTGTTCAAAATGGCTTGGTCAACGATAATAGGTGATTTTTTCTTGTTTGGCCAATAGTTGATGTATAAAATGGTCTACTTGTGAGTTCATGTTTTTTATGGCTTTAATTCGAAAGTTCATGGTTTTTTTGGCAAATTTCCCTCTCTTTGGCCCATAAGATTAACGTGTGGATATTTTGTTTATTTTTGATTAAATTAAATGAGATTAATAATTTTTTAAAGATTTTCACTTCTATATATCAATTGTTTTTTACATTTTTTATTTAAATTAATATTGAAGAAAATTTCATTAAATGAGAATCATTATTGTTTTTTATGGTTTTAGATATTTCTCAGTGAAAATAATATAATTAACTTCCATTGTTCCAAAAATTAGAATGAGGATAAATGTACAAATATGTTCATTAAATATAACAAAACATTTTCATCAAATCATTTGTATCACGTATTAAAAATACATAAAAGCATTATAGTATGCAATCGTTAATTTTTTTAATGTTTAATTTGAACATTCGATTTTACTTTTCTAATTTTTTCATGTTTAACAATGAAAAATTTATCGAGTTTATTGAAAGAATTTTATTTTATGTATTAGAGTAACATAAAAATTTACACACTTGTTTCAGGTATACTATTCGTGAATACATTATTCTAATGTGACCACACATAAACCATTTTATACCTTCAAAAGATGACACATAATAAAAAAAATTAATCTAAGGACCGATAAAATTTGAATACTTTTTCATTCATTAATAGTTATTTTTTTCTAATCAACACATTCTTGTATGGTAGTTAATTGCTACTTTTTATTCATAAATATTTTATTATTAAATAACATTATTAAAAGTTAAATATTCCAAGAATTAAATGAAAACGTTTGGTAAGATTTTTGATATTGCAGATTTGGTTGGAATATTGCAAGGCCATTTGGATCATGCAAGATATTGCTAAGATCGTTCTACGAGACGGTAGATTTCAATCTTATCTTTCTATCGGCGGTCCAGCTTGGTTGCACGACCATCTCCGACAAGAAAAATAAGTTTATCAACCGGTTTTATCTTCCTTTAAGTTTATGGATGTGTGTTTTTCCTTTTTGATATGTTTTGATCAGTTGTATGGCTTAGTTACTATATTTTTATGAGTCATGAAATTCAAACGGAAAAAATAATCATCGTTCGTTAGTTGATTCAAGTTTTATTATATGCTTTATATTCAAAAATATATATACCTTTATTAAGAGAATTTTATATTATACTTTGTGTAGCGTACAAATATTTTAGGTTATACTTTATTTAGTAGACAAATATTTTTCCAACTTTCTAATCAATATTTTCTTAAAATTGTTGCTTTACATGTCTAAATCTAGAAAACCATATGACATTAAAACTGAATTTAATCATTATTTATTTTTGGATGCCAATTTCATTTTAACATTATATTATATTATATACATCATCTTTTATTTTTAAAATAAAATGTAATTTGTTGCTAGTGTTGAGTTTAAAATTTTCTGAATTCGAGACATTATTTGAGTGTAATTTCCTCGCAAATAAAATACTATTTTGATATATTTTCAGTCTTGATGTATTTAATTTCGCTGAATCACTTAACTAGACAATAATAGATTATCCGTCTCATACAGAAAAGATGAAACTAACTCAAAAATATGTACTTACAAAATAAATAAAAAATTTAGACAGTAAATTAGATCATTGCTAGGAACTCTTTGGAACTTTTTCAATACATTAATAAAATGTAAAAGATCGATATATAACACATATAAATATTTTATGGCGAATTGGTCATGAAATCTCTTCTAATAATATTTGATTATTTGATATTTATACTGATTTAAAAAGTTCTTAAAATATTGTAATATTTTTAAAGTATTGTATAAAATTTAATTTGTGCGTATGCGCATAAATTTTTCTAATTTATATAAATTTACTTCCACTAAGATTTACTCCCACTAAGACCCCTTGAAAGAAAATTGTTCCTACAACATTATGTTTCATGAGGTATTTGATCGATACTCAGCCCGACAACCATATTTCATTTACAACGTTGAAGACAAAAAGAAACGTTTTATAGTTTTTTCAATTTATTCATTGTTATTCAACCTAAACAAGCTTTAACCTCGAGGCTGGAGTCTCACAGAGTACATATTAAACAAAAACCATAAGTATTTTTTCTGTTTTGATAACCAGGAGGTTCAGGACCCGTAGATCCCTAATCTTCCTAGGGAGGCGAAGTCAGACCAGATAAGGCACTCTTCAGCGAGCCAACCCCTATGAAAGCAACTCGAACCCGTGACCTCCTCTTTTAATAAAGGGGCTTTTACCATTGGATCAATACTTTGTTGATAAACACCATAGGTATTTCAATGATATAACTTACAATAAGGCCTTGTTAAATGTGTAACGGCTAATTTACATCTATATCACTCGCTTATACTTCCCGGAGGTTTAGCCTTGAAACCATATGCCCCGTCCTCTGCAATAAAAATGAGCCCTAATTATTCACACATTGAACAATATATCAGTAAGGATTACAAAATGAAACCTTAAAACGTTCAGAATGAGAGAGATACTTCCCATCAAGTGTTACAACCACGCGATTATTACCATGTACTCCTTTAATTTTGTTCACAAAGCAATAGACGTCAATGGCTGACATACTAAACCAATACTAACACAATGTGACAAAGTGTCAGCTCTAAAGGGAACTTATGGACATAATAAGAACTAACTCAAATCGGTCTAGCTAGATCACTCTCACAAACCAAATCGGGTTTGAGGAAAAAGCAGAAACTACACAAACAAAACCTTCAGAACCGAATATCTGATACCTGAATGGACCCGATCTGATACCCGAATGTCCACCCTTAGACATCACAATGACTTAAAAATTTTTTTTGTAGTTTTATTAAAACTTTTCGAGAATACCTCTCTAGTCTTTTTTGCTTTAAAGCACATGTCATAGGATGAAGAGTAAACAGATTTAGAAACACCATTAATAAAAGACAAAGACGAAGGCACTAAAAATGCAGGATGTCCTAGTCGTTGATGCAACAAGGTCGAATCAGAATTGCCATTTGCTTTATGTATCCTTTATGCTTTGACATTCGCAAAATAATTTACCTCATCACATTGTTCACCGACTCCAATCAAAATCTTCGTAAAACGATCCTGCAACACATAAAAAGTGTCATTGAACATGGCGGCACACTTGATTTACTTTAGTTAACTTCCTAACCAAGGATAAAGTACCATTCATGTTGGGATCAAACAACACTCCCGAAAAAGATATCTTGTCAGAGATATAAAGAGACCCTTTATTAAGGGATATGACACACCCACCATTTGGAAAACCAACAAAAATCAGAGGCGTGTCCTTAATGTCTTGCAACATCGAAACACATCTCATCATATGATGAGAGGCACCCACGTCTAGTATAATATCACCATAAATCGTCTTACTAGACAATTTGTCAAAATCAATTGTTTTCTCCTGAATGAGTTTGGATTTAAGTTGGTAGCATGAGTTGTTCTGATCTGCCCTCGACCATGACCAGCCGCAGGTGTCATCGTACCGCGTCCTCCTTGTCTGCAAGATCCTCCTCTGCCACCAAGCTCATTCCACCATTCAGGAAACCAACCAATTGCCAACACTCCTTGTTTTCATGATCAGATCTACCATAATGGGAACACACAACATTACGATCTCTATTATAAATTTGAAAAATGGATTCACAACACCCTTGTGCATTAGCCCATGAAGAATCCCCAACCAAGTCTTATTGTCTTGTCACAAAACCAACTACATCATGTTGTTGATCATGTGAACACATAGCATTGAGTCGTTGCTCTTCTCGTATTATCTTTGAATAGATTTTACTAAGACTTGGAAACATATCAGTGACGACAATGTTTGTGCAAAGACCACCAAAGCGAGAATCATCCAACCAAAGAAAAAATAGATGTATCTTCTTAACTTCCCGTTGCTTTGAAAATTATTTTGCTGCGCCACAAGAACAAGTGATCAAAGGTTACACTTGCAACTCTTCCCATAACTGTGACAAGCGTCCGTAATATTCAAGGACATATTGTCCACTTTTTTTACACGAGGCCAATTGAACTTTAATTTGATTAAGTCGAACAGTGTTTCCCATGGAAAATCTCTCCTTCAGCTCCAACCACAACTGATATGCGTTCGTGATGTATGTCATAGTTGGTCTCACCTTCGGTTCTACGGAAGATCAAATCCATCCAACGATCATAGAGTTGATGATAAGCCAATTCTTTAAATCAAGATCATTTTCAACATGTTTCTTAATGGTGCCATTAACCAATTAACAAATCCTGTTTTTTTTATTAGTTTGAAGAGCATTAAGCATCTCACTAGCCCAGATTATTAGAAGAATGAAGAATATAGGGAGAAACAGTCATGGCATTCGTCGTTTTTTGTGGAACATATGGATTTCTCGCTACAAAAGAATCCACCATTACCACTGGTCATTTTTTGTTGAAGTCGAGGCTTTGTTTCTTTACCACAAAACATAGTAAGAGTCGGCTTAAAATTTAAGCCAATAAATAAGGTCGTACTTGCACAATTATCGACCAAAGACAAAGGTTTTTGATCGATTTTAAAGGTCTTTAGACTCTGATACCATATAGAACTAGGTACTGAGAAAGGTTAGTCTTATTCATTCATCGCTGACATGTATTTGTACTAACCACAGAGCGTCATCGATAAGTTCTAATGTCCAATAAACAAAAACTCATTTTTATCTAAGCCTAAGATAATATAGACATAAGACTTATCTAAACGTATTAATAATATCATGTATATCCTCCAATAATTTACGAGTGTCGACGTGTAAGAGATTTTATATTTTATGGTATTCACTTTAATGGATGTCAAGGTTTCTTTCAACCAAGGTTGTCTTGATTTCTTTGTCTCTTTGGAGAGGGCGAGTAGAAGTTATTGCTTTGCTTTTGACTCTTTTGTGCATGTATTCTCTGTTGTCGTTGTTGTAGCTAGTGGAATGAGGTTTCTTTCCTTATACATAATCTTCATCCTTCTAAATGAGGGTTATTCTGCATCACAACATGGTGTTTATGTTTTTCCGCTTAGGTTTGTTTTTACTACTTTTTTAGAGAGGACGTAGGATCACTTTTGTTTGTTTGGTGTTAGAACATCTCCAATGTATTACTCTATATTTTAACTCCAAAATAGAGTGACATGAAAATGGTGTAGGGTTTTGCTCCAATCTACTCCATTTCTAACTCCACAATGGAGTAACTCCAAAATAGAGTAATGAATAAAATTATTCCATTTATGGAGTAATCTTTTTTTTAACTTCATTTTGGAGTTGGAAATAGAGTAGGGTTAGAGCAAATTAGAAAATAACTCTACTCCATTTTGAACTTACTCCATTTTAAAATAGAAAATAGAGTTGGATTAGAGATGCTTTTAAGACTTAAAATTCTTTATTTTCATCATGTTTGGTGTTGTCAATTAGGCTTAGGCTAAGATTATCATCTCCCCTTTTTTGGGATGTCGATATTCATTCGAATCCGAAAACCTCAAACTGAATTTGATCTGAGAAACTCGGATCCGAACCCGAACAATTATGCAAACTATCGGATCAGGTACAATTCAACGATATTTTTGATATCTAGTTTTTTATTTGAACCCGAATAGGTATCTGAAAAATCTGAAAAAAAAATCTAGAGAAAAACCTCAAAAAATTAAAAGTACCCGGAAAACTCTAATTCAAACTAAAAAACTCAAAAATCTGAACCGAAAAAAAAATATCGAGTGCATTCGGATTTCAATAAATTTACTAAACCCAATTTGAACAAGAAAATCAGAACTAAGCCCGATCCAAACTTTTAAATAATCCAAACAGATCCTACATGGCTAGAGTTCGAGATGGAAAACCGAGCAGAACCCAAACTGGATCATGAATACTCACCCCCATCTCTAATTGATAGTTACCAAGTCGATAAATAAATTGGCAGAAAATGACAAAAATGTTGTGAAACTAAGAGAATCGAAACTTGTAATTGTATTAATGAATAAAGTGTGCCCTTATATAGGGAGATACAACAAAGCCAAAGCCAACTAGGAAATATACTAAGAGATAAACACAAAGGAAACTTGGTCACAAAGTCAAGTATATAATGGGCCTAATACTAAAGTGGGCTTGCGCCAAGCCCAATGGGCTTTTGGTTATAGCAGCCACTAAATGGTTCATAACACTCCCCCTTGGATGTCATAACCATAAAGAGTTTGTAATACGCTTTTGATGGTGCCTCGTTAAAACCTTTCCAGGAAAACCCAAAGGGATAAAACCATGGTAAAGGAAAAAGAGTACAACACGTATTACTCCCCCTGTTTTGTACCTCGTTGAAGATCCTTCAGTCTTCTCATTCCAATTTGATGTATTAGTTTCTTGAACGTAGAGGTTGGCAGCGACTTGGTGAATAGATCCGCGGAGTTATCACTTGAACGAACTTGCAGGACTTGGACTTCGCCATTTTTCTGCAACTCATGCGCGTGGAAGAACTCTGGCAGGATGTGTTTTGTCCTATCTCCTTTGATGTATCCGTCTTTCAGCTGGGCTATGCATGCGGCATTATCTTCATACATTATGGTTGGCACCAATTTCTCTTCAGCAATTCTGCAATCTACGTGGATATGATGTGTCATGGCCCGCAGCCAGACACACTCATGGCTGGCCTCATGTATGGCCAAGATCTTAGCGTGATTAGATGATGTAGCCGCTATTTTCTGCTTCATAGATCGCCAAGATATAGCAGTACCACCATGCGTAAAGACATAACCTGTCTTAGAACGAGCATTGTGTGGATCTGAAAGATAACCTGCATCAGCAAAACCAATTAACCCTTCTTTGGGCTGGTTAGTATAAAATAAACCCAAATCTTTCGTTCCTTGTAGGTAACGAAGAATATGTTTAATCTCGTTCCAGTGCCTTTGGGTTGGACATGAGCTAAATCTAGATAATAAATTCACGACAAAACAAATGTCTGGCCTAGTGTGGCTTGCCAGATACATTAAAGCTCCTATGGCACTTCGGGACCAAGGACCTTTTCATTTTCCTTCTTTGGTCTGAATGGATCTGTGTCCAAACCTAGGGATCTCACGACCATTGGGCTCGTTAATGGGTGAGATTGGTCCATATTAAATCGTTTGAGCACTTTTTATGTATATGCCATTTGATGCACAAAGATTCCATGTTTCAGGGGCTCAATTTGTAATCCCAAACAAAATTTTATTTTCCCTAAGTCTTTCATTTCAAATTCTTTCTTTAGATATTCAACTGTTTGGGAAATTTCTTCAGAGGTTCCTCGGATATTTAGATCATCAACATAAACAGCAATTATCACAAAGCCCTTTTCAAATTTCTTGATGAATATACATGGGCTTATTGGGTCATTCTTATAGCCCTCTTTTACTAAGTACTCGTTTAGTCTATTATACCATATTCGCCCAGATTGTTTAAACCCATAAAGTGATTTGTTCAGCTTTATACAACTTTGTTCTCAAGAACTTGTTGCGTTTGGCAGCTCAATACCCTCTGGAATTTTCATATAAATTTCATTATCCAGTGGACCATACAAATATGTTGTTACTACATCCATTAATCGCAAATCTAAATTTTCTTTTATAGCCAGACTTATTAGATATCGGAAAGTAGTAGCATCCACCACAGGGGAGTATGTGTCCTCATAATCTATTCCTGGTCTTTGTGAGAATCCTTGTGCAACTAGCCGTGCTTTATATCTCACGATTTCACCATTTTCATTTCTCTTTCTCACAAAAACCCATTTGTGTCCAACTGGTTTGACACCAACAGGTGTTTTAATTATTGGGCCAAATACATCTCTTTTCTTTAGAGAGTTTAACTCCACGTCTATTGCTTCTTTCAATTTATTCCAATCATTTCGTTGAGTGCACACTATGATGGTCGTGGGTTCATGATCCTCGCATTTATCAATAATTTCAAGTGCTACATTGCATGCAAATATTTCATCAATGTCGACATTTTTCCGGTTTCATTGTATTCCAGACATGACGTAATTCATTGAGATCTCATTATTGTCAGGACCTTTAGTACCTTGAAGCTTGGCGTCCCAAGCCTCAGTATTTGATACTTTAGGTTCGCTCATGTCTGTGGTTTCCTTAGCCTCAGATATAATTTTAGCACCTTTCTTTTTCTGAGNTACCACGTTTTAAACGTGCTCTAGACTCTGTAGCAACTTGATTGTGTCCTTCTTGGACATCAATTCGAATTGGTGCATTTACAGCTGGTATATGTGACTTTGTCACTCTATTCGGGTCAGCAAAAGAATCTGGCAATTGATTAGCTAGCTTTTGGAAATTTCTTATCTTTTGAACTTCTAGTTCACATTCTAGAGTCCGAGGATCCAGTTTAAATTTGTTTGATTCCATGTAATTTCTTTTACCAGCTTATTTTCTCCCCCTAATGTTGGATAGGCAGATTCATTAAAATGACAGTATGCGTACCTGGCCTTAAATAAATCACCCGTTGTTGGCTCAAGGTACTTAATTATTGTGGGAGATTCATATCCAACATATATCCTCATCCTCCTTTGGGGACGCATCTTAGTTCTCTGTGGTGGTGCAATTGGTACATAAATGGCACATCCAAATGTTTTAAGATGGGATATGTTTGGCTCTTGACCCGAAATTAATTGTGATGGGGAATACTTATGCTTACTAGATGATCTGATGCGAATTAGTTCTGTTGCATGTAATACTGCGTGTCCCCAAGCTGAGATCGGGAGTTTTGATCTCATTAGCAATGGTATAACAACTAGTTGTATGCGTTTTACAAAAGATTCTGCTAGACCGTTTTGTGTATGTACATGTGCCACAGAATATTCAACTCTTACCTCCATGGACATACAATAAGCATCAAATGCTTGGGACGTAAATTCACCAGCGTTATCAAGGCGTATAGTTTTTAAAGGAAAATCTGGAAAGTGGGCTTTTAACCGAATTATTTGAGCTAGTAACCTCGCAAACGCCAAATTGCGGGTTGATAATAGACGTACATGCGACCATCTTGTGGACGCATCAATGAGTACCATGAAGTACCTGAACGTCCCACACGGTGGGTGGATAGGTCCACAGATGTCGCCTTGTATTCTTTCCTGAAATTTTATTGTTTCTTTGGTTACTTTAACTGGTGATGGGCGAATTATGAGCTTCCCTTGTGAACATG
>OVAN01012180.1:0-13975 GCA_900406275.1 Anastatica hierochuntica | reverse complement strand
ATTCTCGAATGAAAACCGTAATAAAAACCGACAAAATACGAGTACATCAATGAGTATGATGAAGATGGTATGTGGAATAAGCTTAGTGATTTGCAAACGGGGAAGCAACAAACTTTAGACAAATTCGAGAAATGTGTTGGATATTCACCTGTGGTTCAAGAGCTTATGCATAGAGAGAATGTGAACATGATTAACTACGAACCATTCGTGGTGCCTTGGAAGTTCAGTTCATATCTTTCGAAGAGCGTAAGACTTAGAAAGAGAAGAGGAACAGGGTTCTAAAGAACATTAAAGTTGTAGCTCATTCTTTGAGTTTAAAGGTTGGAGATAAGATGTAAGCGATGGAAGCACCGGTAGTCCTAAACATAGCAAAGCTAATAGGTGAATGAAAGTGAGGCCAACAGGAAAATCTTACAAGGAATTGAGTGCTTTGCATATGTGTTAAGAGATCCAAGCTCACGAAAGTGCGGTTTGGACAATTAAGTTTAGTTCAGATACTTATTATCTTGCAAGTGGAGGACATAATCGAGTCATTCATGTGTGGGAGGTCCAAGAATGTGAGCTAATGGCTATGAATGAAGGGAGCCTCACTCCAATTCATCCCTCACTTTATGACTTTGTGGAAAGATCATTTGTTGGAATGAGATAATCGTGGCGAAAAATAAAAAGAAAGGAAAAGGCTAATCGGGAAAAAGAAGCAATCCTGACTATGTCCATGTCCCCGAAACCGTATTCTCCTTTTCGGACGGTTGTGTGCTCTTTTAGCAGTCCCTTGGATGAAATTTTAGATTTGTCGTGGTCAAAATCTCAGCTTCTCCTTTCATCTTCTATGGATAAAACAGTTATGTTATGGGATCTAGAGACCATAATATGTCTCAAATTGTTTGCCATCAACCATATTAAAATTTTTTTTTGGTTCTATTTCTTTAAAGTTATATAATTACAAAATATTCTTATCAAAATCTTAACAAAATCAATTTTAGACTTTTTAGCGAATAAAGAAAATATTTGGGCCGACATTGACATGTTAATCTACTTTTGAAATAAAGATGATAAAATTTTTGTTATTTTTATTGAAATGAACTCTTTGTGTTATATTAACTAGCATAATCTTTCCTTTTTTCAATGACGTGATAGAGTTTTGCAGCTTTTTTGTTTTTAGGATTTTTGCGGTTTTTACGTATTTCACGGTTGTTATGGATTTTATGGTTTTGTTGTTTTTACGGTTTTTGCAGTTTTTATGTATTTACGATTTTTGCAATTTTTACGATTTTTGTGGGTATTACGGTTTTTGCGGTTTTCTCATGATTTTACGATTTTTGGGATTTTTGCGGTTATTGTTGTTTTTACGTATTTACGATTTTTGCGATTTTTATGGGTTTTACGGTTTTTTCAGTTTCCGCGGAATTTTTGATTTTACGGTTTTTACTTATTTTTATGGTTTCCGCTTGTTTTACTTTTTTGTTTTTTTCCTGTGTTTTGTTGTTTTTACAGTTTTACAGTTTTTTTTGCAGCTTTTATGGTTTTTGTAGGTTTTACGGTTTTTGTGACTTCCGCAAGGTTTTGAGGTCTTGCAATTTTATGGTTTTAACGATTTTTATGATTTTGCAGTTTTTGTGGGTTTTACAATTTTTGCTGTTTACAACGGGTTTTACGGTTTTTGTGGTTTTTACAATTTTGACGATTTCCGCGGGTTTTACGATTTTTGTGGGTTTTGCGGTTTTTGTTGCTTTTATGGTTTTTACGATTTTTGTGGATTTTACGATTTTTGTGGTTTCCGCGAATTTTATGGTTATTGCGGTTTTTACGGTTTCAACGTTTTTTTTATTTTGCGGTTTTTAAGTTTTCGCGGGTTTTACGGTTTTTGCGAGTTTTACGATTTTTCGGTTTTTACAGGTTTTGCGGTTTTCGGGTGGTTTAACGATTTTTGCGGTTTTTACGGCTTCCACGGGTTTTGCGATTTTGGCGGGTTTTATGTTTTGTAGTTTTTCGGTTTTTATGGTTTTTACGATTTTGCGATTTTTGTGGTTTTTACAGTTTTTGCGGGTTTTGACAAATCGCATAACATATCCTTTGCTTTGTAATCAATTTCGGAAGTGAAAATTTATAAACACACTCTTGACAAATTTTGTGGATTACTTTCTCATAAAAAAATCAACTCATTAAACCCAGTATCTACAAGATAAGATCGCGGTTCATAAAAATCATTACGGAGCTTAAGACCAAGAAAATAAGAAAAAAAATCAACATATAAGAACCAGGATTTAACTTAGGAGATGAACGGGTAGAATGACTAAAAAATGAAGAATGCTCAAGAGACTTTGATTTACGAAAATCGCATTCGGATGATTACTTACTCAGTATGTTGAGAACGTCCATGACGGCATGCTCATTATCTTGGCGAAGACATATCAAACATTTGTGTGTGAACCATTAGCTCCTTTTAATATCATTCCACTATTATAATGGGAGCATATTTTAGTCGAGGGACTTGATATTTGGTTCAACAAAACCGAAAATTAGCCGAGACACCCACCAATCTCTTACTAAGGCAAGGATCGATTGTTTAAAAGAACCCAAATTCGTTTCTACCTTAACCAAGTCCATGAAGACATAGTCTGGTACAAACACCACATGACTTATATATATAAAAAATTTTCGTATCCAAGCTACGCCAAATACGATAGCTAAATGTGTTACGTAATTTAAAATAACAACAACAAAAAAAACAATAAAATGAAGATGCATTCTTTAGGTTTCAGCTACTACATTAACTTATATGATGGAATTCACGAAATGATAGTCTTGTACAAACAAAAAGGTAGTTCATTTCTACCTTAACCAAACCCATGAAGACATAGTCTGGTACAAACACTACATGGACTTCATATATTAAACCTTTTAGAATCCAAGCTACGCCAAACACGACAGATAAATATGTTACGTAATTTAAAATAACAATTGCACAATAAAAAAATGCATTCTTTAGGTTTTGGCTATTACATTAACTTATGTCATAGAATTCACGAAATCAATCAATGTCTGTGCACGGACCAACAACTAGTTCGTACTAAATAATAATGTTTAAATTAGGGAGAAATTTCGGGAAAAATGTTTCAAAGAAAAAGAAAGATTGTAGTAATAAAGTCGAAAATTTGTTCCACACCAAATCAGGCGGGATAACTCAGAAAGGAAACTTGAAGCCTGCAAATAATTCAAAAGGAGCTAAGCTAAAAAAAAACTTGGATTTGAGTGACCCAATTTGTTTCTCCCGTATACACGTTCTACTTGCTACTCTACTATTATAAAGAGAAAATATTTTCGAAGTGATACTTTTGTCCTTTTCATTATATTAAGTTTTAGAAATATTTCTTTTTTACAAAGTTGATAAATATAAAAATTCTGAAAGATATTAATGATCTCTTTCAATTTTTCTCTTATAATAAAGTAACTATTTGTAAAACTAGTTCGTTAGAAAAGTCGTTACCATACATTCCATAATTCAAAAAGTAACTCTAATTATATGGGATTTTTTTTTGGCGTTCTCTCTCCTTCTTTAGCAACAAAAAACCATAACTCGATCTTTCTCTCCGCTGTTGCGAAGGGTTCTCACCGCCGCCGGCGGTCAATTCCCTCTCCTCTCCTTTTAACTTTGTCTTCATCCTCCGTCATTCGCTATGTGCTGACATGTTCATTTCGACCAGATCCATGGCGAAAGTCGTATGCACTTGAGGTTCGACGAGTTATTGATGACGGCGAGGAAGATGGTCAGCGTTTTGGGTGCAGATCTGAAGATTGGGTTCGCTTCCTCCCTTATTGAACCAATCTTCAGGTTTTGGTGTTGGCGGCGCGTGGGGTTGAGGTTACACTCTTGTTGTTAGACACAACTTGTTACAAGGTGCAGCAGGTCTAGGCTTGGCTTCAGAAGGGATTACGGTGGTGTGGTTCTTCTTAACCCAGTGTCAGAGTTGGGAATCTGCTCTTGTCTTGGTATGGATAAGGCTATCGCATATTCGGAGGCGAGTGAGCTCCGATTACTCCATGGTGGGGCGCATCATATTCGTGTGAGGAACCGGCTCTTGCTCGAGCAGTTTTCTCATAGCAGTTGTTTTCATCGGTCATCTATGGCCAGTGCTTGTTGGTTCAAAGACAACNTTCCACCCCCCCCCCCCCCCCCCCCGACTCTCCGATTTGTTGTTCAGATTGAAGATCTTGTATCATGCCTCTCAATTTCTACATTTCCTCTTGATCTCAGTTTGGGTTCCGAAAAATTCGGATCGAGTAGGAAGAGTTTCAAGACCACCAATCGGTTTTCGGGGTTGGCAAGTGGCGGTTTATTCTCAGACTTGAAGTCAGGGTTGACATAAATTGGCGGAACCGCTTGTAGGAGTCAACCATCCCAGTATCGGAGTAAACCGACTTCAGTGAACTCCGTTAAGTAAGCTTCAGTCTTATTTTTGCAGGTAGTTTGCTGAGGCGGCTCGGTTAAGCGGCGATCTTCACCACCCCTTTTTTAGTGTTTTAGGTTGTCTTAAGAGGATTTTTTTAGTATGTTAGGTTGTGATTATCATGTAGTTAGAGGTTTGTTTGGGTTGAGGATCAAGTGCTTCATCGTCTAGGATTTCGTTGATTCGTCTCTTAGAGTGTCGCCGGTCTCGCTCGGTTCGTGCTTAGGATGGACGTCGTAGGTCCCGCTGTATTCGTGCCTTCGGACGTCGTAGGGAACTAGGGTTCGTGCTCGAAACGCCATCGGGAACTAAGGTTCGTGCCATCCAAAGCTTCGTCAGAGACTACGATTCGTGTTCTTTAAGATCGTCAATTTTTCTAATGTTTAAGCTTTTCGCCGTATTCTGGGAGTCTTAAATCTGTATTTCAATTTTTTTTTGTATTTCAGTGTTGTTTTGTTTGATTATTATGCTACTAATCCTCTATGTACTTATGTTAAATTTTAAAAAAAATCTGTAATAAAGTTTCACATTTTTTACCAAAAAAGCTATTTGCAAAAGTATTCATGAATTAACGCTAACAACAGAGCAAAACAAATATCTCACACATAAACTTTTCCAGACAAACTGTGCGGAACTTAATAGTATTATTTAATATCAGGATGATTAGCCAACCCTTCATACACAAATTTAGGATTTATCAGGAAGTGTATTACATTTACATGTTAATAGAGTTGTATAGTGTAAGTTACTAGATGGCTTCTGATAAGAGAATATGGCAAATGTTAGCATTACTCATGTATAGTATATATGTGATGACACTATGTATTGTAAAGGTTAACAAAGATAATAACAAGAATCTTTTCTTCTTTGTTTTTAATCTTTTTTCTTTGAGCTTCAGTGAGTTTGTTATGGTATCACAGCTATCACGATCATGAGTATCTCTGAGATCAAATTTTTTCTTCAAATCATCATCTCTTTCATGTGGATCTTGTATCGATTCACCATATTTTTCATCTTCAATATGTTTTCTTTGATCCTGTCTTGACCTTGTTGTGTTCCATCTCGATTTTCTCGGTCTTTCTCGACACAATTTCTTATACTTTAAATCTTCTTTCTTCGAGTTGAAGCTTCGAATTGCGAAAATGGCTCCAAATGTTGCAAGTTCATCTTCGGATCTGCTTACTCAGGCGGGTAATGTTCGTTCTTCACAGACTCATAATCAGATCACTATGACAATCCATATTTCCTCCATAGTAACGATCATGCTGGGCTGTAACTGGTGGTAGATCGATTGAGCTCAGGAGCTGATTTTCACTCATGAAGAAGATCTGTAAGTATGGCTCTTAATGTTCAGAAAAAATTAGGTTTTGTTAATGGAAAAGTAAAGAAACCACTGGATGATCATAGAGATAATGGTTCATGATCTAGGTGTAATGATATGGTAGTAACATGGATATTGAATTATGTACCGAAGAAAATTGGTTAGAGTTTTTTATACATGTCAACTGCTGAAGACATTTGGAAGAATTTGCTTTCAAGATTCAAACAAGATGATGCTCCTAGAGTTTTCGAAATAGAGCAGAGGCTTAATACTTTGCAGCAAGGTTCAATGGATATTAGCTCATATTATACAGAGCTTTTGACGATGTGGGAAGAGTACAAGAATTACATTGAATTGTCGATATGCATTTGTGGTAAATGTGAATACCATGCAGCTTTATTGTGGGAGCAATTACAGCACAGAAGCAGAGTCACAAGGTTTTTGATGGGATTGAATGAGTCTTATGAACAAAAAAGGAGGCACATCTTGATGTTAAAGCCAATTCCAAGTATTGAAGAGGTTTATAATATGGTGGCTCAGGATGAAAGACATAAAGTTATTAAACATGTCATTAAGAATGAAAATGTTGCATTTCAAGTGAATGATGGTTATGATAATTCGGTATACTATGGTCAAGTTCAAGTTGAGATGGTCTCTGCTTACAATACATATAGGCCAAGGAATAATAACAGGCCTTTATGTACTTACTGTGGTCAGCTTGGTCATGTTGCGCTTACGTTCTTTAAGTTATATGGATATCCACCTACATTCAAAGGTTCTCAATCCTCTTAGTCCAACAACAATTACTCTAAGACAAATTTCCAGCCTAGAAGAGCTACTGATTATAACTTAAGGCCTTAGTTCAGGGCTCCTTCTCCTCCACAGTTTCAAAACAAACCAATGGCAAATGTATTCAGTGATGGTACTACTTTGAAGACTGCGGATGTGGATGTTAGTCAGTATACACCAGACCAGATCAAAATGTTGGTTCAAAAACTCAACAGTCAGTCAATATACACCAGACCAGATCAAAATGTTGGTTCAAAAACTCAACAGTCAAGTTCAACTTTCAGAGAATGTGAATTCACAGTCAACTCCTTCCATTACTGATTATGGTATCATGGCTATCCAATTTTTAGCTGGTAACACTCTTCTTATCTCAAACTCTTTTCCTTTATAAACAAATCTCAAAATTGAAAACAAAACCTTCACATATAATCACCAACGCCTTTCAACCCTTTATCAATATTTACCCAATGGTTCTTGGATCATAGACAGTGGTGCAACTAGTCATGTGTGTTGTGATCTCTCTCTGTTTACAGAAATTAATATTGCATTAGGTATTACAATGTCTTTAATAAATGATACTAGATTAGGCATCACTCATACTGGTACTATCCATCTTACAGATGCATTAGTTCTTTCCAATTTTCTGCATGTTCCCTCATTTAAGTTTAATCTTATTAGTGTTAGTAGTCTTCTAAGAGACAATAACTACTCAGCTCACTTTTATCCTACATAATGTTTTCTTCAGGAGTCTTCTCTAGACTTAATGATTGGGAAGGGTGATCTCATTAATAATCTATGCATATTCAATAGACATCCTTAACCCTTCTACATTATTATGTGGATCCTTGACAATAGATGAGTCTCTTTGGCATCAAGGCTTAGGACATCCATCCACTGCCAAGTTATAAGTTTTATCTAGTACACTTTCTTTACCAAAAAACAGATTTCTCTTTAGAGTCCCATATTGTCCTATTTGTCCTTTAGCAAAAAAAAGTGTCTTCCTTTTCCTTTTCAAAATAATATGTGTACAAAACCTTTTGATTTGATTCATTTGGATACTTGGAAGACCTTTCTCTGTGGAATTAATAGAAGTATATAGATATTTCTTTATAATTCTTGATGATTCTACTAGAGTTACTTGGGTTTTTATGATGAAAAGTAAAAGTGAAGTTTCAAATATATTTCCTCTGTTTTTAAAACATGTTTCCCAACAATATGGTTATCAGATAAAAGCTATTAGGAGTGATAATGCACTTGATTTGTCTTTTAATGATTTAGTAAAGAAAAATGGAATCATACATTACTTTTCTTGTGCATATACCCCTCAGCAGAATGTTGTTGTTGAAAGAAAACACCAACATTTGTTAAATGTTGCAAAAGCACTTCTCTTTCAATCCAATATTCCTATAGAAGAGTTGAGTGGTTGTGTACAGACTGCTGTCTTTCTCATAAACAAAACACCCTCTTTGCTTTTACAAAATAAAACACCTTATGAGAAATTGCTAGGAAAGGAATCAAATTACAAGAATCTTAGATCTTTTGGTTGTATTTGCTATGTTTCTACGTTAATAAAAGATAGAGATAAGTTTTCTCCAAGAGCAAGAGCTAGTGTTTTCTTAGGTTATCCATCTAGATACAAAGGCTATAAAGTTTTAGATATAGATAATCATAAGTTTCTATTTCTCGCAATGTGTTTTTTCATGAAAGTGTATTCCCTTTTAAAAACAAAAATGGTGATTTACAAAAAGATTTCTTTCACAATGTTACATTACCCTTGCCTATCTATACTACTGATGGTTTTAATGCATCATCTGAGCCTATACCATGTCATTCTGATGCATCTTGTTATGAGTCTCATGTGTCTTCACCTAGACAAACTTCTTCTGCATCATTATCTTCTAGTTCTAGGATGCATCATCTAGTATCGTACCTTTGAAAAATCAATTTGTAATACGTGCAAATAATTCAAATGAAGTGAATAAAGAAAGACCAAAACGAGAGACAAAAACACTAGTGTATTTGTCTGATTATCATTATGCTTTAGCACAAACATATATTCCAGAAATGCTCTCTCATCATACCACACCATACCCTTTATCCTTTGTTATATCTTATCATAAACTTTCCGAACCATATTCATCATATCTTCTTTCCTATGCCCTAGAAATCAAAACCTTTAAGGAAGCCATGGTATCTAAGGTTTGGACTGGAGCTTGTAATGGTGAGTTGCATGCTATGGAATTGAATAAGACTTGGGAGTATTACTTCCATACCACCAGGGAAGAATGTCGTGGGGGTGTAAGTGGATATTTACTATTAAGTACAAACATGATAGCACTGTAAAAAGATACAAAGCTCGTCTGGTAGCTAAAGGGTACACATAACATGAGGGGGTAGATTTTGATGAGACTTTTCCCCTATTGCTAAACTAAGCAGTGTGAAGTTAATGATAGGTTTGGCAGCTATTCAAGGATGGGAGTTATCACAGATGGATGTATCAAATGCATTCTTGCATAGTGAGTTAAAAGAAGAAGTTTGCATGAGCTTGCCACAGGGTTATACACCAGGTACTTCTCAAGAACTTCCTCCTAATCATGTATGTAGACTTCATAAGTCTATCTATGGCCTTAAGCAGGCATCTAGACAATGGAATAAGTTGCTTCCTTCTGTTTTGGCATATGCTAGTTTTGAACAGTCTGTGTCTGATACTACCTTGTTTGTTAAGGTCACAACAACAAGCTATTTGGCAGTATTAGTCTATGTTGATGATATAGTAATAGCTTCTACTAATCCTGTTGATTTAGCAGATCTAAAACGTGTCTTATCTGCTGCCTTCAAGATAAAAGATCTAGGTCCAATGAATTTTTTCTTGGGTTTGGAAATTGCAAGAAGCATCAAAGGTATTTCTATCTGTCAAAGGAAATACACTTTGGATCTACTTAAAGATGTTGGTCTCCTTGGTTGCAAACCCAATAGTATTCCTATGGATCCATATACACACCTAAGTCAAGACACAGGACAACCATTGCCCTTTGCCAGACCATATAGAGAACTTGTAGGGAGATTTCTGTATTTGATATTGACTAGACCAGATATTTATTATGTTGTGCATAAGCTAAGTCAATACTTGCAGAAACCTACAGATGGTCATCTACACGCTGCTCATAGAGTTCTCAAGTACTTGAAGGGTAATACAGGGCAGAGGTTAGTCTACTCTGTTACTTCAGAAATGTGTATTAATGCTTATGCGGATGCAGACTGGACATCTTGCCCGAATACAAGAAAGTCTACTTCAGGTTATTGTGTTTACTTGGGATCTTCCTTAATTTTTTGGAAAGCTAAAAAGCAACAGGTTGTTAGTAGAAGCATCTTTGAAGTTGAGTATAGGAGCATGGCAGATGTGACTAGAGAAATAATACGATTGCAACAGATGCTCAAAGCTTTTAGAATGGAGGTTACTACTACAACCAAGCTTTTATGTGATAACAAGTCTGCAATATACATTGCGACTAATCCAATTTTCCACGAAAGAATAAAACATGTGGAAATAGATTGCCACACTGTGAGAGATCAGATCAACAAGGGGTTATTAAAAGTCATTCATGTTTCTTCTGAAAATCAACTTGCAGATATTTTCATGAAGCCATTACACCCTGGTCCATTTCATTCTTTACTTGGAAGGCTCTCGGTTTCAAGCTTTTTCAAACCTCCAGAGCTTGATTGAAAAGGCTTGTGGTGGTGTATCAAGAAGTGTATTACATTTACATGTTAATAGAATTGTATAGTGTAAATTAGTAGATGGCTTATGATAAGAGAATATGACACCAGGCCCGGCCCAATAATTTTGGAGGCCCTAGGGCAAAAAAAATCTCTCATAACATTAAAAAAAAAAATTAGGTCCATCAAACTAAGAATAAAAGAATGAAGGCCTTATTGGAAATGAAAATTATGGATCCTAAACACCCTAAAATTACAAAAAAATGGCCTCTTTTTCTTTTTCTTTTTTTTGATTTGGCCCAGGCCCATGGACGAAAGCACCTCTGCCCTACCCACTTGAGCCGGGCCTATATGACACAAGTTAGTATTACTCATGTATAGTATACAAATGATGACACAGTGTATTGTAAAGGTTAACAAAGATAATAACAAGAATCTTTTCCTCTTTGTTCTTAATCTTCTTTCTTTGAGCTTCAGTGAGTTTGTTAGGATTACCAGCTTCTACATGGATTATTCCCAGGCTTTTTGTTGTCATCAATTCCGTGTACGACGAATACAATATACTATAGTTTGGCGCGAGGATCTCGTACTATTTTTAATGATTTTGTTTTTGAAGAATTTTCTCCTTCGAATTTGTTAACCAATTTGGGAGACAACTTCTGATTAATGTGTGGTTGAAAAAAGAAGAAAAGAAACTTTACCACAGGATCCTTAAACCATCTCCAATGTATTCCCCTATTTTTTTCCTCTATAATCGAGGAACTATATAGTAGAGATGAGTTTCTCTCCAATGTATTTTCCTATTTCTTCCTCTAAAAAAATAATATTCTTCAAAGATTCCTTTTTAATTTCACAATTAACACCTTTTACTTATAAATATTGAAAATTAACCCATTTATTATAACTTTTGAAAAATTTTCATAAAATTGCTATATTATTTAAATTAAATATTTTACTATAAAGATATTTTATTAAAGAAAATAATAAAACAAATAATTTACTGGAGTGTTAAGTTGTTAAAATATGTTGTATTAATTGATATTTAAGTTCTATCAATATATAAAATCTATGTGGAACTTTAAATAATTAAATTTTAATTAATAATTTCAATTTTAAATATCATTTGTTAAATAAAAAGTTAGACTTTCAAGTAAGATAATAAAATAGTTTATTTATTTTATTTATATCTGTAAAAAATTGTTATGTAAACTACAACTTGTGTCTTATATGTAAAAAATAGTTACTTCTTCATAAAATGTATTTTAATTATAATCACAAAAATTAAAGAATTATTGTGTAACTAAAAAAGTATGTCTCTATTCTAGATGATTGTTACTGTTTTTAAATATAGAGAAAAAATAACAATCTCTATTTTAGAGGAAGAAATAAAGGTGAATCGGAGTATACTCTATTATAGTATATAGAGTTAAAAATAACAATGGATTGGTGATGCTCTTAGAATCAATTTACGCTTGATAGAAACTTTGAGGTGTAATTAAAGTTTGGCATAAAGACTTGGGGACGATCGTGTAAAATTTAAACAAGTTAGGCAATGAAATACGGCACGCACTTCAAAGCCGAAAACGGGCGGGGGCAGACGTAACGCCTAAGGGCATCTCCNTGTAAAGGCATCTCCATCCATGAACCTCTCAAAAAATCCTTAACTATTCATGGGTCCCACCATTTTATTATTAAAAAAAAAAAAACAAAACAAGATTTTCGGCCAATAACGGACCGCCACGTGTCCGTGAATAGTTAAGGATCAATCCTTAACTAAGGTATTTAAGGATTTCTCTCTCCAAAAATCTTTAACTATTCATGGGTGGGACCCGTGAATAGTTAAGGATTTTTGGGTTAAGGATCCCAGGATGGAGATGCTCTAATCTTATCTACTTGGTCTCATTCTGAACTTATCACATTTGACATAATAATCACCAAACCAATTCTTGCTATTATGAAGGTCAGATATAAACAACTTATTTCTTTTTGGGTTAATTTGCCTAATATTACAACTATGCACATTAATTAATTATATGACTTTCATTTTGATTATTTAAGTATTTATGATATTTTAGTCACAATTCTTCTCCACTTAGCCCAGTCCTTTTTGACGAGTGGAGAAGGTTTTAACAATTTTTTTTTCATTTTCTCTCTCTTCTTTACATAAAATTTTATCCACTTTTTTATTTACATTTGTAATTGTTTTAAAATAGTAAATTGAAAAAGTAAATATGGAAAGAAAAATAGATTTTTTCGCATTAGCTATATTTTAAAACTTTAGATCGGACATATATTTCTTAAATAGTATAAGAGAAAAAAGTGAACGGAAATAGAATTACTATAATAATAGTAATACTACTACGGTGAAATATGAAGGTTTTATATTTCAAATGGAAATAATAAAATTAAAATGAGCAATTGTATCTGTCAATATTAAAATTTAAAAACACAATCAATAAAAGAAGTCATAAACCATACTAACAGTAAATTAAAAAAATTGCATACTATATGACACAAACAAAAGAAAATATTTATTTTAATAAACATACTATTTTTTCGGGTCAAGAAAACTAACAATATTAAACATCAACAAAAAAGATAAATGAAATTTAAGTTAACATAACTATTATATGCACTTTTAATGAAAAATCGAATAAAAATGTATAATAGGAGTGATAAAAATTAAGGAAGAATTTTAAAAGTTTTGGTTTGGTGAATTGTTGGAGGGATATGTTATTTGACAACATTGGTTAAAAATAGTAAAACTATTTAAAAAGAATAACAAACTTGTAGTTACTATAGGGAATTACTTTGTAAGTTAAACATTGGTTAAAAATGTTTAGTAAATAGTATAAGAGGAACATATGTTACCGTAATAGAATGTCTATAATAATGGTAATACTATTATGCAGTTAAGTAAAACATAATAGAATTTTAAATTTCATTAATAAATATATCTCCTATTTAAAAAAATCTTAGTTATGATATATTGGTAAAAACAATTTTTTCCGTAATCAAACTTTTAATATAATATTTATTCCAAAAGAAGAAGAAAAAAATAAGAGAACTTGGAATGATGAGAGAAAAAATTGAAAGAAAAAAGAAAAAAAAAACAAAACAAAACAAAGAAGAAAGTAGAAAGGGAAGGGTGATAGTATAATTTTAAATGAAGTAGAAATATGAGATTCTTGTAAATCCTAAAAACTTAATTAATAATTTTTTTCTAATATCCATTGATATTTCCCTAATATTTTTTATTTCATTAAATGATATTTAAACATGTATACATGATGGCTCAGGTTTTCATCCAAGAAATCACTGCAAGCGTACAGTTAGTACGTTGTAGTGGTTCGGGTATCGAATCCACAAAGATCAAAGTGTGCTAAGAACTATTGAATCAATTACGGGCGAAGAAGGAAAAGAAATATTTGGTAAAGGAAACTAATTTCGCAAAACAAGAGAGAAAGCAATGAAAACAAGAGTTGTAAATCAATTTGGGGNGTTATAATTAACCTACTGTCGCAGCGCTAATTATCTATGCTAAAGGAATCTAGACACTAACTGTCATTGAGTTTCGAATCCTAAGCATGCATTCTAAGCAGGAATTGGTTTGCTCACAAAGCGCAGAAACATCAACTGTCGTTGGTTGAAGACACTTTGCTCGCTAAATCTCAGGTTCAGGAATTCAAGAAATCACTTT
>OVAN01012179.1:0-13975 GCA_900406275.1 Anastatica hierochuntica | reverse complement strand
GTTGTTTCTTTGTGATCCTTAAAGGAGTTCAGTCTTCCTGATCCAAAAATAACCCATATCCATCGAATTCTTCCATCTAAAATCGGCCATCCATTCATTCCATCTCTTTCAAATACAATCAGAAAAGAAAAACAAACAAAAGTCTATTGATCTCTGATTTCCAGCAACAAAAGGGACTAAAAACCTCCCAGATCTAAGCGGAAACACATCAACTTGGACCTTATGATGAAGAATTGGCCAAAATTTCCAAAGTCTGAAACCTTACAATCCACTATGTCCTTGAGTTGCTTGGCAACACATTCTTGTCACGTGTTTCACCAAGCTTGGTTAGTAAATTGGGGTTGGAATTACTTTTCCGAAGTGTGAAACGGTGATGAAAGGTCAAAGTTGAGAGATAATGGAGGACCATTTCGGAGATGATGTCAACAACGGTGGCATTTTCATTTCTGAGATGCTTGACTACCGCGAGTAACCATTTTTGAGATGTGTTGATCAACAAAGGAGGGATCCTTGGCTTGGGAACATCTTTAATCCTCTAATAAAGCCTTAGCAAATTTCGTTATAGTTCTATGTCGACCTTGAACCGATTGCTATATCCCAAGATCCGATCTTCTAATTTGTTGCTGATATATTAGCATATTGTAGGTTTTTACTACGGTTTTTAGTCGAGATATATGGTTTTAAGTATGTATTCGTCTCCCTTTGGAGCAGTTTTGTGTTCTTTAGTGTTTTTAAAGGTAACGAGCGTGATTGTGCGGAATTTTGGACGAATTTCGAGCATCAAAGGAAGCGTTTATGAAGAGATGAAACATCCTGGCAAAATGACAAGGATCGATCGATCCTTGTCCAGGAACGATCGATCACTGTCACGATTCGCAGACCTAATTTATGGAACCAAACTGACTTGTCGAGAACCAGATTACATATCTAAAACCTAAACTCGTGTATTTTCTTTCGTTATGCTATTTTTCTGAGTTTGAGAGCAACTATTGAGACTTTTAACCTTTGGGAGAACAATCAACTTTTGTACTTCTATTCAGAGAAGCTTTCGGAACCTTTCTCTTTGTTTTTGATCAATATAATCATGTCTCTCTCTGGATTGATTTGTGTTTGTTTAATTGCCATGAGCAAGAAGCTGTATTGTTGGGTTTAGGGTTCTCACATAGGGATTACATGAATTGTTTGATTAGTGACTTATTCAATTGGATCTTCATCTAGGATTGTTCTTAATGCTGAAAATAACTTGATCACTTAGTTTCTGAACTTAGGTTGTTTAACGCACTGAAAGTTTTGGATTAATTGCCTGAATAAATCTTAAATGAGCAATTTATCTTAAGCCAATGGAAGTTAATTTTTAAGTGAATTGTGAACTTATCAAACTTGTTTAGAATGCATGTATAGAATTCCAAGAGTCAATAGAAGTTAGTCTTAAGGTCTCTATTACATAGAGAATTGATACTACAGAAGTAGATTAGTTCTATATTTGTGTTGGAGTTCAAGAAGGTTTAAAACTTGTTCCCTGATCTACAATTTGAATCAACAATGAAATGTTTCCTTGAGAATACTCTGTGCCTAGATATTCTTTAATTGATTTTCATCCCATTATCATTCGTATGCTTGCTTAGCTTCTTGATTTTCAATTTATTACATCTTTGCCAAGTCATCTTTTTTTTGCTTTAGCCTGTGTTTGATTTGAATTTTTACGTGATACCTTTGGTCTCTGTGGATTCGATCCCGAACCACTATAACATACTCATCTATGCGCTTGTAGTGTTTTCTCGGATACAAACCTAAGCTATCAAATTTTCTGGCGCCGTTGCCAGGGACCGAATAGGCCGTCTGAGAACTTAGGATCACTGCGTGCCTAAGGCATTTTCGTTATTTTGGTTAATTTCTTCTTTTCTACTTTGTTTTTGTGCTTTATGGTGTAGGAACAAGCTTCATACTATAAGCCAAGGAAACACGAATCTTCTCAAATTTGAGCCAAGACTTGGACGTCTGGAGAGAAAAAAAAATAGAAGCTGCTGGAGGTTATTTCGGAGTTTGAGTTCGCACACATCATGGGTGACAACATGGAGAACCTTCAAGTCCTTAACAATCCCCTCTTCCTTGGACTTCCTCTAGGAATCGAACAACCTACTGGGGGTGGAGCTAATGCTGCTGACTAACAGATCAGATAGCAGAATGTTACAGCTGCAAGGCAACAATGCGCAAATCAACCTAAACAAAGGGTGACTCTGGCGCAGTATGACACTCCTAAGACTTTCTACGCGAATCGTGCTGGGATTCGTGAGCCTGCCATTGAGAAGAGAGAATTTGTGATCAAGACTGCTCTCATCAACTTGGTGTAGTAGAATCAGTTTCATGGGTTGCCTTGCGACAACTGTTGGGGTCAAAAACATCAACATCGAAATCGACGCCCAAGAATCCGAAGTAACTTCTAAGAGGTAACGAGAAACGAGTTTCAAAACAATAAGAGGTCATCGTAAACAACGGATAACCACGTCGCTTCGAAAATACAAGCAATACGAACAATGACAAGTCTAGCCGTCCGTTTGATGACCAGACTCACAGTCTGGGGCCTGTAAGGCGACCAGACTCAAAATCTAGGCGCCCAACGGGCGACCAGACTCATAGTCTAGGCACCCAACGGGTGCCCAGACTCACAGTCTAGTCGCCCAACGGACGACTAGACTCACGGTCTAGGCGCCTAGACTCACAATTTGGGCGCTTGTTGGGCGACTAGACTCACGGTCTAGGCACCCATACTCACAGTCTAGGCGCCCGTTGAGCGACTAGACTCACGGTCTAGGCGCCCGTTGGGCGACGAGACTCACGGTCTAGGCGCCTGTTCGGCGACTAGACTCTTGTAAAGTCTAGTCGCCCACGGTTGACTAGACCACGCTTTTCCGATCGTCTTCTTCCTCGAATCCCGGTTCGAGTGTTTCTTGTTTCGTCTCAATTGGAATCTCCGTTAATGTTTCGCGGCAATAGTTGTATAGACTTGAACTTTTCATAAAAAATTCGTATCAATCGTATAAAAAGATAACGGTTAACTCGAACACCGACATTGTATTAACTATGCGATAGGTCTTATCATTTCGTAAAACCGTCACCACGTAGTCGTACAAAGAACGATATCTCCCAAAGAAACCGTGAAAATCACTTTTCCGCTAAACGGCCCACAAAGACCCAAAAAGCGACAAAAGTCCACTTACGATTTCGGAACGAAAACTGGCCCAACTGTGTCAACGATCTACCCGAGTTTCGCGAAAGATAAAAGAAAAATATAATAAAGTCAAAATCTGAAGATAAATATGGAAAACTCGAAAAGATATGAATATTTCCGAAAAATAGAATATTTTCGCGGAAGGATATGCACAAATCTAGGGCGGAAAAGGAAACGAGATCAGTTTATGAAGGTATATAAAAGAAGGGCTAAGGAGAACGAGAAGAGACACACATAAATCTCTTCACAATTTATACTTAGAGCTTTAGGTATATTTTTCGTTTTTGTTAGCGAGTTGCGTCTCAATTAGAGTTACCAGCCTTACGTTGTTAGAACTAGGATACTCGCCTATAGCTCTCGCGGCCACGACTTATCACCTGTTGTAACGCTCAACGCAGATTCGAAATAAGATCTTTATTGCTCTATTTTATTTCGATTCTCTTTTACGTTTATCTTGTCGTATGTTCTCTTCGTAATTTTGATATGTCGTTGTTGGTTTAGCAGATATCCGGGACCTCAAGAAAAGTTAGGGTTTCCTGGCTTTCCTTTGAATACAAATATCGACAGTGCGAATTTCGGTTCCCACAATTTGGCGCTAGAAGAAGGGTGCTTGGATTCTTTCACGCCAGATCATAGATCAAACAAGAAACGATATGTCTAGATTAACAGAAGATGCTATTATCTCTTTCGAGGATAGAGCAACAGCCGATCAGACTAACCCTCGCAACGATCTCTTTATTATCGAATTAACAATTCAAAATGTCGATGTCGCAAGAATATTAGTCGACAATGGCTGCTCGACTGATATCATCTTTAAAGATACTCTCGAGAGGATGGAAATCAAACTCTCTGATATCACAGGAAGTTCGAGCCCAGACATAGGCCTCTCGGGAGAAACTACTACGACCCTCGGCTCGATTAACCTTACGGTTAAAGCTAGGAGCGTAGCAAAAATTGTGGGGTTCTTAGTAGTAGATCGCCCCGCTTCATATAACGCGATCTTGGGCGTTCCGTGGCTAAACTCCATGCAAGCCGTACCATCATTCCGAGGAGACGTCAACGTATCGCAGGTTTGTTTTGCTGCTGAACTAAAGCGTAAAAGCATGATAGAGGAAAGCTTTCTTTCAAAGGAAAAAGAAAAAAAGATCCTGTTGAAGATGCCTCGGAACAAGATCAAATCGAGATCTTCTAGCAGTTACAGAAATTCGAAGCCTCGAAAGAGAAGCGAGAACCGACTTGCAAGCCCGTCATCTCAGTATGCCTCGACGAAGAGTTATCTTAGCATTGCGTCGCTAATCTCTGCGATCCCATAAAAACATAGCTTATAACTTTCTTAAAAGAGAACTTATGCACGTTCGCTTGGACCGCAAAAGACATACCAGGAATTGACATCAACGTGACATGTCACGAACTCAATGTGGATCCGACTCACAAACCTGTCAAACAGAAAAGGCAAAAATTGGGACCAGAACGCGCTACCGCGGTCAATGATGAAGTCAAAAAACTCCTAAAATTCAGATCTATAACAGAAGTTAGATATCCAGACTGGCTCACCAAATGCGTTGTGGTCAAGAAGAAAAACAGAAAATAGCGAGTCTGCCTTGATTTCACCGATCTTAATAAGGCATGCCCAAAGGAAAGCTTTCAGTTGCCACACATTGATCGCCTCGTAGAGGCCACGACGAGAAATATGCTCTTGTAATTCATGGATGCTTTCGCGGGATACAATCAGATCATGATGAATCCTGACGATCATGAAAAAACTGCGCTCATCACCGATCGCAGCACATATTGTTACAAGGTAAAGCCTTTCAGCCTCAAAAACGTTGGGGCAACTTATCAACGACTCGTCAATCGTATGTTCTCCGAGCAGCTCGGGAAGTCTATGGAGGTATACATTGATGATATGCTCGTAAAATTTCTCGAGTAGCAAAACCATGTCACCGATCTACAAAGATGTTTCAAGAAATTAAACCTGCATAATATGAAGCTCAACCTAGAAAAATGTAGGTTCACTGTGGCATCAAGAGTATTTCTCGGATATCTTGTCTCGTACCGAGGAGTTTCGGCTAACCCAAAACAAATCAACGCATTGGTCGAGATGGCCTCTCCGAAAAACAAGAAGGAAGTACAAAGACTAATCGGGAGAGTCGCCGCACTCAATCGTTGTGAGATCCAAATTTGCACTGTCGATATTCGTATTCGGAGGAAAGCCAAGAAATCCTAACTTTCCTTGAGGTCTCGGATTTCTGCTAAACCAAACAACGGTAGATCAAAAGTACGAAGAAAACAGACGACGAACTAAAAATAAAAGAGAATCAAAAGAAAAATAGAGTAACAGAGATCTTATTCGAATCTGCATTGAGCATTAAAACAGGTTGTAAGTCGTGGCCGTGAGAGCTGTCGACGAGTATCCTAGTTCTAACAACATAAGGCGTATAAACCTAATTGAGACGCAGCTCGCTAGTAAAACACGAAAATAAACCTAAAGCTCTAAGTATGAGTTGTAAAGAAATTTCACTCTCTCTCGTTCTTCTCCTTAGACGGACTTTTATATGCCTTCGTAGGTTATATCCTTTTCCTTTTCTGCCTTAGATTTTTGCGTATTCTCCCACTGAAACATTCCATTTTTTCGGGAATATTTCATATCTTTACGAATTTTCCATATTAACCTTCAGATTTGACTTTATCATATTTTCCTTTTATCTTTCAGGAACTCAGATAGATCGTTGACGCAATTGGGCCCGTTCTCGTTCTGAAATCATAAGTGGACTTTTGTCGCATTTTGGATCTTCGTGGGCCGTTTAGCGACAAAGTGATTTTTACAATTTCTTTCTGAGAAATCGCTCATCGAGGACTACGCGGTGATGGTTTTATGAAATGATAAGACCGATCGTATGGTTAAGACAATGTCAGTGTTCGAGTTAACGTTATCGTTTTATACGATTGATACGAAGTTTTTACGAAAAGTACAAGTCTTTACGACTATTCCCGCGAAACTTCAACGGAGATTCCAATCGAGACGAAACAAGAAACGCTTGAACCGGGATTTGAAGGAGAAGATGAGCGGGAGAGCATTGTCTAGACGCCAATTGGGCATCCCGACGGTGATCTGGGCGCCCATTGGGCGTCCAGACGGTGATCTTGTGCCCATGGGGCGGCTAGCCTTGCCGTTGTTCGTATCGCTCATATTTTCGAAACGACGCGGTTATTCTTTGTTTACGGTGACTTCTTGTCGCTCTGGAACTCGTTTACTGAGATCTCTCTGAGGTCTCGGACATTGATTTCGTTATTCTCGCGTTTAGTTTCCCGCGAGTGACTAGACTTTACGAAGCGGCCTCTTGTGGATAGCTAGACGCGAGCTTCGATATTTGGCGAGAGGGGATTGATTGGATGGCAAGAGCCTCGGAATTGATAATCCTTTCATGATTTTCATTTTCCAAGGAGATAAAATGTTTTCATTACTCTTTTAGGCATCGATTTTGTCATAACTGTTTTTTACCCCAACAGTTAGCCCCCCAGTTTGCAAGAATCGTTGAAATGTTCTTGCGAACTTTTAAGGCACATTAGGTAAGTTAGGCGGAATAGATAACTAAAAAGTCTGAAGATGAATAGTAAATTTCTCTTTCTATAAATAAGAGAAGTAACTTTCCAAGTCTTCCACTTGCTCATTTTAAAAAAATTGCTTAATGTAGAAACAAGCTCCTTATCCTTTCCATCTCTCTCTCTTCTTTTGTGTTATGGCCACGAATGATCTAGTTTCTGCGAATGCCTTGCCGTCGACTTTTGACCCCGAGAGCCTACTAGTTCAGGAAGGCAAAGTTATACCAAAAGTCAAATTTGTGCCGCACTCCGTCGACCCTGATGAAGCGAGGGAATACTGGCGTGTTACATGTAGTACCGAAGCTCCACCGGCCGAATCGTGTTGTTCGCAGAGACCAAAATTAAAAAAGGATGCCAGTAGGCCGAGCGAGTGTTGAAAATTATTCCTCGCCGACATCTGGGATTTCTACCGAGTCCAGGATGAGGTGGAGTTCCGAATGCCGAGAGCCAGAGAGGACACTGATTATCCGCCTCGTGGTTTCTTTACGTGTTATGAGGTGCATTTGTTGTTTTGTCGATTGTGGTTTCCCATTTCGGGGCCATAGTCCAGTTTTTTGATCATTATGGTTTATTGATCGGTCAACTCTCACCCATGGGTCTCCAACACCTCGTTCGACTCTTGGTTTTGGGTTAAGAGGGAGGAATGGACTTAAGCGTCAATTACCTATTGCGTTTTTAACTCCGTCGGCAATGGGTAAATCGCTTCGGTGTTGCCTCAAGCCGAGGAAAAACATGGCGGTGATCCAATCGCTTAGGTCCAACTTCCATGATTGGAAAAAACCATACTTCTTTGTTTGTTTAGATAGGGCCTCCGTCGAGAACAAATACATTTCTTCTTTTCAGCTTGAATGGGGTCTCGTGGGTATAGCTTTTGATACTCTGGCCGTTTTCTTTTCGTTTGTCGGTCTCTGATAAATATTTCGTTTTGCAGACTTGGATCCCCTTCCCCCGCATCCGGAAGATATTTACATTGTTAGGGACATTCTCCGAGGCGGTCCATTCCATTGGGGTTACTTTTCCCCGCAACGAGTTCGTAACGCGGTCACATACCACAAGAATCGTACTCAGCTCGATGCAATTTCAAAAGGGGAGCTTGAATCGGCCATGGATGACTTTAACCCGTACGAATTGCCTCCCGACTTGGAGAGAGAGAGATCTCCCCGAAACGAGTGCGCGCTCGCTAACGGGGGTGGCATTGCCAAGAATGGGAGAGGGCGGTTTGAAGGGCTGTGGCACCAAGATATACTCGGCGGAGATAGTAGTGGTCCGAGTCAACCTTCGGTGCTGCCTTTTGGAGAAGGGCCAAAATGGGACGCCTTTTTCACTTCCCTTGATGCCCCGACGTATCAAACAGTGGCTGGCGTGGGATTTGTTAGGTTTGGGCAATATGCGGAGGCCTCACGTTTGTGCATGGAGGTTAATTTTCCTGCACACAATATGATTCCAATCGTTCGAGTGATATGGCTCATAACTTTCAAGGATTTCTTTTTGCAGGATCTCCATGTGATGGATGAGGACCTTCGGGCGATTTCGAGTACGATTTCTGAACAAGAAATGTTCGTCTATCGAGGGAGCGTGTTCCCTATTTATTAGTAGTATTTTGGCCAAGTGTGGCCATTTTATGTTTATCGAGGCTGGCCGTGTGTGGCCTCGAAACCCCTCACCTTGTGATTTTAGTGCTAATGAATGATGCTTTTCGTTTTATTTGGTGGCGTATAAGTAGTGTTACAATTGCGAAGAAAGATCATGAGTTGTTGTCTCACGTATAGTCCTCTGAGAATCGCTATATTCGTTGTTCATTTCCGATGCGAGTTCTCGAAAGATTTACTCTTTCGAATTTTCTTGAACGTGAGAACATAGGCGAATAGACAAATTTTGGAATCTCGTATCGGTTAGATACTATGTCTTGATATGTTTAAGACCATTGTGATGGGTTTAGTTTGATTTGGTGTAGAGGGAAAATATGAGTTGTCGTCTCGTATTTAACTCTTTTCGTGGATCGTTCAATGCGTTGCTCGTTTGAGATGTTAAGAAGTTTCATAAACTTTCTTGAGCGTTTAAATATGAAAAGAGACATGTTTTAGGATCTCATATTGGTTAGATATCATGCCTTGAGATGTTAGAGACCAATGTGCTGGGTTTAGGGCAAGACTTAAGTCTACTCTCGGTTTCTAAGGTGTGTGGTGACTAATTTCGGCTTACGTATCCTGTTTACGATTTCGACCGAGTTCCCTCTCGAAATTAAAGTATGCGATAAGTTCTCGACTTATATGACTTGCATCAGTCAGGAACCAAGCATCTCTCCAAAGATAATTTTTAAGTCGTCTGGAAGTGCTGACCATAATTTCGGTTTTCTTTTATAGCGCACTATTATCCTAGTCGGATGTATGAAAACCCATGAAAAACGGGTTAATGTTAGTGATTAGTTCGTCCGTCAAGGCCAATCGACGTGCGGGTTGAAAGTATTGCGACTGTCTTTAGGAGCGTTTGGTCGAGTTCGGAATTGTGCTTCTCGGAAACTCACGATGTGTCGCTTTTTCCAGAAGTTTTTTCGTTTTGTGGTACAATGTGTTGGCGAACATGTTATAGTCGATGTCTGTTAAGAAAGGTTCTCTCGTATGATTTCCGTTTTTGGGTTATACGAAAGAATAAAAAGCAAAAATTTATTGTCAAAATAAAATCGAAAAATGTCGAGTACAAAGTGTGGGAGTATAAGAGTATTCATACACTCACTCCTCCTTTTTTTTAAAGAGGGGGACAATTGAACTTTTCTTGCGAAGAGCTACCTACATACCTCTTTCGAGGATCAAGCCGTCTCGTAGTTCAATTTGTTGTCGTGAGTGATTACTCGTTTGACAGAGTTGCGTCAGCCGTTTCAGTCTCGGTGACTACAGCTGCGTCGATGGTTTCCTCGGGTGTTGAGGGCGTTGCCTTGTCGGGAATGTTTGGCTCAAAAGTTTGCTTGTTTCTTTCGGACTGAGCTGTTTCTCGAGTTGACGATTCTGGCACGTCTTTCTCCGAAGTGTTTTTGGTTGAGAGCTGAGTCGTCTTTATTCGTTTGGGTTTGGCCATGGGAGTCACATCGACTTCTCTTAGCTTAAGCTCAGTCAGGAAGCAGAGTCGTGACTGCTTCTGGCATCCCCATATCGTGGAGATTCCGTAGGGGTTGGGAATTTAATGCCCAAGTGGTAGGTCGATGAGACCGCCTTCATGAAGTTTATCCATGGTGTTCCCATGATCAGGTTATAGATGGCAGGGTGGTCGATGACCGCAAAATCCAAAACTTTTGTTATCTCCTTGGCTACCACTGGAAGTTTGATCGATCCAAGAGTAATCGAAATTGTTCTTGAGAAGCCCGTGAGCGGTCTCGGTGCGGGTATGACTTCGGATAAGTCAATATTCATCCTGTTGAGGGTACCGCGGTAGATGATGTCGGCGGTACTTCCCGTATCGATGAGGACCTTGGCGACTTCAAGATCTTTTATGACAAGGTCGATCACGAGAGGATCGTTATGGGTTTCTCGTGTCCGACAGTTTTGTTTTCCTCGAAAGTTATGGCGTTACTTGCAGTGTCGCTTGCAATGTCGAGTGGTGTAGACCAATTTGCACTTGACTCAGCCTTTTGGTGATATGCTTTTATTGATGAGACGGTGTCACGAAAGTATTGCGACCCTCCGATGATCATATTCACCATGCTGCGATCGGAATCGTTTCCTTTGTCATCAGACCTCTTCTGCGTTTCCCATCTGCTTGGGTTCCTGATAGCTCAGGTTTTCGCTCGAGATAACACTGCAAGCGCACAGATGTAGGTTGTAGTGGTTCGAGATCGAATTCAAAGAGACCAAAGGTAGCACGAAGAACGTAGAATCAAACAACGGGCTAAGGCTAAAAAGAAGTCTTTATATATGATGCAAAAATCGAAATCAAGAGAGCACATAAACGCAGACAGCAAACGACGAGGTTGTAAAACAATCAAAGAAGTGTTGCGCATCGGGTATTCTCAGGAAAACAATTCATTGTTGATTCAAATTATAGACTAGGGAAAAGGTGAAGAACCGTCTTGAACTCAAATTCTAATCTAAAATTGATCTACTTCCATACGAACAACTCTCTATGCATTAGAAATCTCGAGACTAACTTCCGTTGACCCTCGATTTCTAATCATGCATTACTAACAGGTTTGATAGGTTCACAATTCACTTAAACATAAACTTTTGTTGGCTTAAGAAGAATTGCTCATCTAGGACTCTTTCAGGCATTTAAACATTCACCTTCCAACAGTTAAATTACCTAATTTCAGAAACTAAGTGATCAATTCAGTTTCATGCATTACGAACAATCAAAGATGAAGATCCAATAGATTATATCCCTAATCATGCGATTCTATATCAACAACTCATGAATCCCTATGTGAGAATCCCTAAACCCAACAAACAGACTACTCACTCAGGGAAATAGCAAAAACACAGATCAAATTTATTAGAGACATGATTATATTAAGCATAAACAAGAGTAAATAGGGTTCCAAAGACTTCTCGATCTAAGAACAAAAAGACTTCTTCTCCCTAGGTTAAAAATTCAATATCTGCTCTCTAAAACTTAGAAAAGTTGCATTATTAAAAGGAAAACACGAGCTTAGGTCTTTTGTTATAATCCGGTTCGAAATAAGTTCGGTCTGGTTCTTCGTAAAATCGGTCCTCAGATCGTGACAGTGATCGATCAATCCTGGGTATTTTCCAACTTTGCATGAACACTTCCTTCGAGCTTGAAATCCTTCCAAAATGCATTCTTTTCGCACATTCTAGCTCGATTCCTGTAAAAATAACAAAGAACACAAATCTGCGCCAAAACAATCCGAATACATACTAAAAACCTTAGATCTCGTGTGAAAACCATAGTAAAAACCTACTAAAATACGGACACATCAAATCCCCTAAACTTGAATCTTTGCTTGTCCTCAAGTAAAGGAAACGAAGACTAAGTCTGCGGGAAAAGAAACTCAAAAACCAATGGATCGCATGCTTTCAAATAACCTTACTCTACACTACTTTTGCTAACTAATAAGACTCATAACAGTTAAAACATTCTCCCCAAGAATCGCTGCATAACCTCCCAAGCCCATCCATGCTCTAAAATCTGGACCTGCAAACTTAGCTTCCATGTTAATAACTCTCTACATTTAATTAAGAAGGGCGTGAAACTTCTCACCAAATAACTCATAATCAGGAAATCAGGCTAGGTATTCAAGGCTTTTTAGTGGTGAGGCTTAGAGTATTTGGGGTATANTAGCTTCCATGTTAATAACTCTCTACATTTAATTAAGAAGGGCGTGAAACTTCTCACCAAATAACTCATAATCAGGAAATCAGGCTAGGTATTCAAGGCTTTTTAGTGGTGAGGCTTAGAGTATTTGGGGTATAAAAATTGCGTCAGAAATGCAAGACATTATGCAAAATTGCAGGAGAGAAAGAGTATATTGATATCCATGTCCCCTAACTACCCAAGTACAAACCACCAATCAAAAATTAAACCAAATATGTGCATTCTTCAGGGTGAATCTAATCAGCATAATAATATGCTAATGCTATTTTCTGAACCAAATATACAGAATTAAACATTAATTTTTGTTTTTTTTCAGAACAAAAATCCGGAAGAAATTAGCATATCAATGACATTTCTAAACTCTAAAACACACATAGAGCATGAAGAAATGCAACATATCTATCTAAACCATCTAAACACCCAACACCGAGAAATCATACACTCAGGACCGTGTCTAAACCACCTAAAATGTTCAATCCTACCTAAGCAATTCAGAGGATCATGTCTACCTTATTCTCTCCATTGTTTTACACATGTGTGCACATAAGATGAAAAAGAGATGCATGGGTATTCAAGGAGATTAGGTAAGGGTGTGGTGCCAGACTAAAGATGAGTCGTGTCACTCAGGATTATCGAAAAAGATGGTAGAAAAATGGGGATGCAATCCTGAATGATGGGGTTTGATTCCTGATTTAAAGTTTCTGGATCAAAGTATTTAAAATTCATTAGTAAGCTAAATAAAATAGAGTTAAAAACTTTTCAGACTAAAGTCTGAGTTCTAGAGATTTCTGGTGGGGAGTTTGGTCATGAGTTATTCTGGATTGCCTACTCTAAATGTCCAAATGAAATTGTAAATGAACAAATAAAATAAAGTGCAATGCGCAGAGATAATAATCTAAAATCATCACAAAGCATAAACAAATCCATAACTGACTCGATAAAAGACATCAAAATGACTCAAAGAACACCAAAAGAAAATGAAAAACATCAGTAACCTCCCCCAGACCTATATCACACCGTCCCGGTGTGAAACAAATCCAAGAAAGGGGTAAGTATCAAATAAAAATGAAAAGAAAATGAAAAGAAACGGGAAAAAGCAAACTTACCTGAAAACGTATGATATAGCCTCGTAAATAGACAGGGATCGGTCGATCCAGAGACAGGGATCGGTCGATCCAGAGATAGGGATCGGTCGATCCTTGTCTTTATATGATCGATCGATCATCTCAAGCAATCGTTCAATCGCAAAACTTCGCAATTTTGGCTGGGATTTTGAACCAGAGATCTGTGTCTTCTGACCAAACGAATTTTCAATCGTTTTTCGCTCTGAACTGTGATAGCATTGCAAGATTCCTTTGGATTCTTCTTCGGTTTGCCTGGAGTTACACCTAGAGGAGCTCTGATGCTCGTAGAAGTCTGAGAAACCTGTGTTTCCAGCATCTTCATTTGAACACACATAGCCTCAAACTTCCCGTTGAGGTCACTGTACATGCTATCGACTTTCTGATTGATCTCCGCAGCAGACTTAGTCTGATTTTCCAGCACTTGGTGGATCATTTGTTTCAGATCACTATCTTTAGAAGATTGATGTACATGCAATTTCATGCATATTTTAGTGTGTTTTAGCTTTGTTTTCTTTCATATTTAGGTTGTAAATAAGCATATTACGTTTAGAATGCGTCATTTAGAGTCTTGAGTCTAGATAAGGTACATATTGCATTTTGCATCCATATTTCTTCCATTTGTAGGTGTTCTTTTGGATGGACTTTTGGAGGCTCTAATGGTGGATTCAAAGTGGGATTAGAGCTTAAAAATCATGGA
>OVAN01012178.1:0-13976 GCA_900406275.1 Anastatica hierochuntica | reverse complement strand
AAGCCCACGAAGACCTATATAAAGGGTGCGAAGGAAGAGATAAAGAAGAACTTTTCGTCACCGCAAAAAACTTAGAAAAAACTAGGGTTCTTATTTTGTTTTCATAAACGAGTTGCATCTCAACTAGGTAACGAGTTTATGCTGTAGTTCTAGGGTTTTCACCAACAGTCCGCGGCCACGGCTTAACACCGGTTACGCACGCTCCGAACACGAATTCGAATAAGATCCCTTAACTTTCTTCGTTATCTGTGTCTTTCGAATCGTTCTTCGCTTACGTTTTTTGTTTACTTTTGATTAGCTTTCATATTCATTCTGTATTCGTTCACGTTAACCTATTCTTCCGAATCTTATTACTTTATCACCATTAAACGCATATCGCTTCGCAATCTGTTTCGTATTGATTCCCTTTCGTTATCTACTTGTTTCGTTTCATAATCTGTTCATCTCTTAGTTTCGTATTTCTTATCAATTAACTTTTTCACTCATTGCTTGATCTGTTGATCTTTGGCTACAGAGAGTCCGTGAACCACATAACATTGATAGTGAGAATTTCGGTTCCCACAATCAGAGGCGATATGCGTTAAAGATTTTAGAGGAGGCAGGAATGAGTGAATGTAATCCTGCTCAAACTCCGATGGAAGTTGGTCTTAAAATGTCTAAGGCGACGGAAGAAAAGGATATTGATGCAAAAAACTATCAGCGGAAATGGGCTGTCTCCGATATCTGCTTCATATGAGACCTGATTTATCTTATTGTGTTGGTGTTTTGAGTCGTTATATGCAGGCACCAAAAGAGTCACATGGAGCAGCACTGAAACAATGTTTGAGGTATCTTCGAGGTACTGTAAATCTCGGCCTAAGCTTTGTAAGGTCGGTTTCAGTGCCTACAAAGTTGATTGGGTACAGTGATAGCAATCACAACATAGATCCGGATGACGGCAGAAGTACAACAGGTTATGTATTTTATCTTGGAGAAGGACCGATTTCTTGGTGTTCACAGAAACAGGATACTGTAGCGCTGTCTTCATGTGAGGCCGAGTTTATGACTGGGACAAAGGCAGCTAGACAAGCCATTTGGCTTCAGGACTTGTTCTGCGAAGTGACGGGGTCATTGTGTGAAAGAGTTGTTATAAAAATAGACAATCAGTCGGCTATTGCATTAACAAGAAATCCAATTTTTCATGGTCGTAATAAGCATATTCATGCAAGGTATCACTTTATCCGTGAATGTGTTGAAGCTGGTAAGATAGACGTAGAGCATGTAGCAGGAAGTCTACAAAAGGCAGACATTTTGACAAAGCCTTTAGGAAGAATCAAGTTCAGAGAAATGCGGGATCTCATAGGCATGAAAGATCTAGGGGAAGATGGTTCCAAGCTTAAGAGGGAGAATGTTGGCGTAAGCTTGAAACCATCTCTATAACTTGGTGCGCAAGTTAGGAGGGATAAACCGAGGAATGGTTAAGAGGCTAACCAAACTGAGATATGGATTTTGGTTAGAGATGGTTTAGTAGTTAAATTAAGATAAGCTTAGAGAAAGAGTTTTCCTAATTCTAAAAGGTTTTTGGTTTTGGCTTTTACGTATAAAAATTCAAGTTATGAGTTTAGGTTTTGTTGTTGTTTTCTAGATAGTTTTGGTGTAAGCTTAAGTTTTGAGCATTTATTTTCTTAAGCTAATAAAGAAGGAGTCTCTGTTATTGATTAAAGTGTTTTCGTTAAGGACTTTAAGTTAATGGGTTTAGACATTATAATCCAACCAGATTAAGGCATCGAGCTCATTAAACTTTCGATTCTTACTTTTCTCGCCCTGCTCTTTGCCTCTCTTTCTGATTTCTTGCTTCAACATTCAAAAAAAAATTCCGAGTGATTAAGGGAGAGTGAATGTTTTTAAGCCACCAAGATTCAAGCGTTATGGATCTAATACATTTGAACTGAAATGTCTCTAGGATTTATTTTGACTCGGAAGAACAGTTTACCACTAACACACATGACTAGTTATGGTCAGCTTCAGGCTACATCTACAAAACACTAAACAAAAAAGACAGAGACAGCAAAAGGGCTTTTCCTTGTGTTGGGAACAAAAGAGTAAGTTCCTACATAACCAAAAACAACAACACTTTTCTTGCGTGAGAGGTTACATCTGAAGTCACATCTTCAAGAGGTGGTTCTCTGAGAATATCTTCTTGCAATATGGATTCTTACTAAGGTTTCTACATTTTTTAATCTTCTCAACCAAACTCGCCCGAAAAAAGCCCTGTTCAATCCAAAAACAGTTTCTCTATTACTATGTTTTCTGGGTATGTTAGTAAATATGATCACATGGACTAACCAACCTTGGTTACCGATAGAGCGGACTGGATAACGTAATTAGCGCGCGTATGGGTCTTGAAGAAGATGTTTGAAGTTCGGAACAGAGACGAACTCATGCACGATCTGTGATCTGCTCTCTGGATAATGTCTAAGACATTGCTCAACCACATGGCTACTAAACTTCTGTTTAGCTAATTTCACGTAACTACCTCTCAACTCAAACATTACACTCGCTCGTTCCATCTTCTGCTCTATTATGCATTGCACCACATAGTTCCTGCCATTAATTTGAAGATGCTAGCATCAATGCATAGTTCTAGCTATAGCAATATCTAGCACGTTCTCATAATCTAGTTTAGTAACTAATAGTATAAAAATCAATGCGGAACATTTGAACAAAATAATGTAAATGGAACATATACATACATAAGAATATAAGATATATCATGGTCACAGCATTGAATCTTGCAGAACCAAACAAAACCATGTACGTATTTATTCATTATTAGAGCATCTCCATACGTGAGATTCTCCAAAAATCTTTGACTATTCATGGGTCCCACCATTTCTGATTTAAAAAACAAACAAAAAAACAAAATTCATAACCAATCGCGGACCGCCACGTGTCGTGGGACCCGCGAAAATAGTTAAGGATTGATCCTTAACCAAGGATTTTAAGGACTCCAAAGTCCAAAAATCTTTAACTATTCATGGGTCCCACCCATGAATAGTTAAGGATTTTTGGACTAAGAACTACGGATGGAGATGCTCTTAGTATTGTTACCCGAAAGGGTCTTGTGCAAGAAGAAGAGAGTTTCTGGCTATTTCAGCAACGAGCTTCTCACGTTCCGCCCCGACCGAGTGCCAAACACAGCGTTGCAGCACACAACATCTGTGGCGATGAGTCGCGATCTCAGTACAAAACCTCGTAGCTGCCTCCAAAATAAACTGCACAAGACAATTATATAACTATTCTTTTTTTTTTTTACGTCAAAAGATTTTATTAGATCAAACAGCATCTGATGTTACAGTAGAGTGAAGATAAGGAGGACAATGATGATACAAAACCCATTGGGCAGGAACTACAGTCGCTTGCCGAGCAAGAAAGTCCGCACTTTGATTGGCGCTCCGGCTAGTATGTAGGAATTGCACTTCCTTAAACATGTTTCTCCATTGTTGGATGGTGAGTATCAGTTGGTTCCACTTGAGATTACGGTGCTTATTATTAAGCACTCGTACAATGTTACTATTATCACCCTCAAAAAGCACTTGTCGATATCCATAAGACCATACACATTGAATTGCCCATAGGAGAGCCGATAATTCTCCCTCCTCAACCGAGTGTCGACCTTCGAATTGACCATGGCCGCATTCTAGGACTGTACCTTCCGAATTGCGGAGTATCCAACCAATTCCAGAAGCTCTATCCCCGTCATGATGAGATACGTCATAGTTGCATTTTGTCCACCCAGTTGCCGGCTTTATCCATCGCCGAGGGGAGGAAGCATTCTCCTGCCGACGGATGTCTTGTTGATGCCGCAACCGAGAGTTGACAAGGAGCCACTCAGCTGTATCCTCTTGCACTTTTTGCAGTAGAACAGGAACCTCTGTGTCAATTTTATTAAAGATTAGATTGTTTCTTGCTTTCCACAGTCGCCAGATGATGTAGAAAGGCAGAATTTGAATCGGTTCCAAGATGGCTAGATCGGAAGATAGCTTTAGTATACTCCGTAATTTGTCATCCATCGAAACCGACTCATTGTCGACCAGGCAGTGGTAGACCCGATTGTCTCCATAAGGACTTTGCGAAATTACAGGAAAAGAACAGATGTTCCGCCGTCTCCTCATGTGAGCAACAACGACTACACTAAGGATTCACTTGGATATGCCTCCTGAGGAGATTAGAGGATATAGCGATTGACTGTGAACTCACTTGCCAAAGGAAATGCTTTATTTTAGGCGCTATATTCAGATTCCATATTCCAGCTGCAATATCCGGTCTTGTACTTAAAGGGGTCGTCGGCTCATCTGGAGTTTGTTCAAGTGTGGTTGCAAACCAATATCCAGACTTGACAGTGTATACACCATCCTTGGTGTGGCTCCATAAGATAGCATCATAGGAGGGATATGGTGAGAGGTAGATCTTTCGAATGTTATGATGATCCGAAGGGTCAATCATGTTGGCAAGGGCTCTTTCATCCCATTGCCGTGTACTTGTGTCAATCAGGGTCTCAACCTTAAGTTCCTGTTTAATGGGTGGAAGAGTCTTCGCTGGTCGCGGCGGGTAAGTAGGAATCCAATTATCTTTGGCAAGCTGTGCGTGTTTACCGTTCCCAATACTGATAGAAGAACCTTTGCATAACAATTCACAACCAAAATTAAGAGATCGCCACCCAAATGATGCTTGTGTTCCAGGCTGAGTGTGTAACATACTTTGATTCCGAAAGTACCTCTCCTTTAATAACTGATACACCAGGCTCGATGGTCGCTGTAGGATTTTCCAGGCATGGTTAGCTAATAGAGCTTGGTTGAATAGATGCAAATCTCTAAACCCAAGACCACCACTCTTCTTTAGAGTAGATAGTTTCTTCCAAGACATCCAATGCAATTTGTGTTTGTTAGGTGTGGAGCCCCACCAAAACTTATTCAACATACCATTGATCTCATTACAAAGCTCCATCGGCAGTTGAAAACAGTTCATAGAATAGACAGGCATTGCATAAGCGACACTTTTAATTAACATTTCTTTACCCGAAGTGGAGAGAAACTTGGTTTGCCATCCTTTGATTTTGGTTTCAATTGAGTCCTTAATATACTTGAAAATGTCCTTCTTTTTGCGTCCAAATTTTTCCGGTAATCCTAAGTATTTCCCACCACCACCGATATTAGGGATCTGGAGCAGCTGCTTCAGTGTTTGACGAGTGTGCTCAAATACTTTCTGACCAAAAGTGATAGACGATTTTTCGAGACTTATTTGTTGGCCGGAGACGGACTCATAAGGCTCAAAGATGCGCTTACGGTTGGTTGCGTTGTGTTGGTCTGCTTTAACAAAGAAAAGCGAATCGTCGGCAAACATAAGATGTGATACTCTCGGTCCATGCTTGCTAACCTTAATACCCTCAATGCTCTTTGTGCGTTCTCCTTCCTTAAGTAATAAACTGAGTACATCTGAGCACAGAATATACAAATACGGAGATAGAGGATCCCCTTGACGCAATACCCGGGAAGCTGTGAAGTCTCCATAGGGGCACCCGTTAATAAGTGTAGAAAAGGAAACAGATGTAACGCAGCTCATAATCCACTTGATCCATGTTTCAGCGAAACCTTTACGCTTCAAAACGTCCTCCAAAAAACTCCATTCTAGTCGATCATAGGCTTTTGTGATATCGGTTTTCACAGCCATATGCGAAGTAGAGCACATTTTTCTGACCTTTAGGGAGTGAAACAGCTCATGTGCTATCATCACATTGTCCGTAATGTACCTCCCAGGAATAAAGGCAGCTTGATGTTCTGTCACAATTTGCGGTAGTATCTGTTTGAGTCGATTGACCAAAATTTTGGATATGACTTTATAGGTGACATTACACAAACTAATGGGTCGGAAATCTTTCATTGTAAGAGGAAGAGGGATCTTCGGTATGAGGCATAGGTGGGTATGATTAAGCCCTTTAGTCATCTTTGAGGTGCGAAAGAAGGTCTCAACTTCATAGATTATGGCTGGCGCCACTATGTCCCAATATTCATGGTAGAACATGGCCGTGAACCCGTCTGGTCCCGGTGCCTTCGTAGCGCCGATGGCACGGACCGCCTGCGTTATTTCCTCTTTCGTCACTGCCCCTGTCAAGTGAGCATTCATGTCCTCTGTAACTACTTTGGTAATCACACTCAAAGTGTTATGATCGCGTGGGGGGGTCTAATGTCGTGAACAAGTGTTCAAAAAATCTCTCCGCCTCTGCTCCTATATTTGCTTGACCATGTATGTCGATTCCAACCTCATTCTTTATGGAAGTAATACGGTTTCTCGCAATTCGGTTCTTCGTTGTAGCGTGAAAGAAACGTGTATTCCGATCACCTTCTCGGAGCCATCGGTTCCGACTCTTTTGCTTCCAATAACTTTCCTCATGTTGATAAGCTCGAAGCAGTTCACCTTTGAGATTTTTAATCTCTGTTGTCAATGAATTTGGGTCACGTTGCAAGAGATCAATTTGATGACGAATTGTAGAGACTTTCTTGGCCGCGTTAGTGCTGTGTTTGGTGCGCCACTGGGAGATACGTTTTCGGCAGGCCCTCACGCGATTCATCAGGTTTAGCCCACGATTTTTGGTATTATTCCAGCCTTGTTCAACAATGTCTCGAAAGTTCTCGTAATCACAACATCGTCTATCGAATCGGAACAGTTTTTTACCTGGTTCGGAAGACTTACGGATCTTTAGTATCGCTGGTCGATGATCAGACTCAACCATGTCGAGATACTCGACGACGGATGCTGGATAGTCTGCTCTCCACTGGTCATTGGCCATCACACGGTCCAGCCAACACTCGACAACATGATTACGTCTCTTGCCTAACCATGTCATATTGTTTCCAATGAAAGGCAAGCCTACTACACCACAGTGAGTAACCATGGCTTGAAAATCCTTAAGGGTCCAAGCTTCACGTTCTCTTCCTCCTCTGTTATCAGCAACATTTAACACCTCATTAAAATCGCCGAGTATTACCCAAGAATCCTTTCGATCAATGCTTATCCTTTCTAAACGTTCCCATAACAAGTGACGTTTTTTGCGTTGAGGAAAACCATAAACCCAAGAGAAATAACAAAGGACACCTTTATTATCAATCTTACAATCAATTAGATTTGCGTCCATAGATACAATTGAAACCGAAACAGCCTTATCCCACATCAACGCTAACCCACCCGATAGGCCTAAAGGCGACACACACTTAACATTATCATACTTTAATTGACACGCTACATCACGGACTACATCATCTTGATTCATCGTCTCCATTAGAAAGAGCACATTTGGGGAATGCTTTCGCTTGATTCCCTTAAGACGTCGAACTGCGAGGGACCCTTTCAACCCTCTGCAGTTCCAAAATGCGACATTCATTCTGAACCAGGTGGCTTATGGTCCACCTTACCATCTTGTTCATTGTTCTGGTGCTCTGCTACACAAGATGTACTTGCAACATTAGTAGCCGTCGCCATCCACTGTTTCTATTCCATAGCTCCAGATTGCCTCCTCTGCCTCTTACACACCCGCTCTTCCCAATCCTCCATTGCATACATCTGCTTCACATCATAGTACATACCTGACCGGCCCTCAGCAGATGATTCTTGTCTCTTTTGTTTCTTTGTTGTTGGTTGATCCTCATCAGCATCAGCAGGCGCATCAGTATCAGGCTCTGGTATGTCACTAGGCTCTTGGTCAGGCTGTGTCTCGAACCCGGGAGGAGGCTCATCATTACCATCATCATCACTGTCATCACTGTTTTCAGAAGCAGCCTCCCCTGTATCTGGTAAGGAGCAGACCACATCGTCGTGTGTCATCATACCACATTGACGGCAGAAGTTACGGAGTTTCTCGAATTGGAATTTCAGAACAGCCGCTTCGTCACCAAATTGGAAAATTCTCTGGAATCGTAAAGGATCATTGATGTTCCAGAGAAGCTTGACACGAGAGTAGTTAACATGTTGACCCATCTCCATTCCAAAATCAGTTTCTTGGAAGGTCCCTAACTCACTACCAACACGCATCACAATGGATTGAGTTAGAAATTGTAGAGGTATACCTCGGATTTGCACCCAGAAGGATATAGTCTCTAGATCTTCATCGGTGAGAGTCGAAGTCCAGCGCTTAACCACCAGCATCCAGTCATTAAAAGACCACGGACCTCTGCGCATCACAGATCTCGTTGCCTCCTCCGATTGAAAGATGAATTGAACCTTCTTATTCTCAATGATTCGACCCACTACTTCATCGCCAACCCCCCACACTTTGGGTAGAGTAGCCACCAGCGCACGCAGATTCTGGTGGTGTGGGTTCACCGGGCGCACTATCAGGCTGAACTGATTCTCTAGCGCCGCTTCTTCACACATCTCCAGCGGGAGATTCACAACGCCATCGTCGATTCCCAGGGACACATCCTGCATCTTTCGCCAAATATCCATCATGATTTCACACAGAACCAGAGATTGATTATCAATTTCTCTTCTTGTGTTTGAAGAGCACATCGTAACCATCGTCTTAAATAGAAGAAGATTTGTGGCAGTTACTGCAAAAGGAACTGCCAGAGGAAGTAATTGTAATCCTAAAACCGTCGGTAACCGCCGGAAAACGCTCTCCGGAGAGAGAAAACGGCGGTTACCAAAGGTAAACTCACCAACATCTTCGATATCGCACCCTCTCATTTTTTTCTCTAGCGCCGACAATTATATAACTATTCATTTACCAAGAAACAAGAAGAGAAAGANTTTTTTTCCAAAAAAAAAAAAAAAAAAAAAAAAAATTTTAAAAAAAAAAAAAAAAAAAAAAAAAAAAAAAAAAAAAACCTTGTTATCGATAGGTCTAAGAGATTTCAAGCAACTAAGAATCACACGGTTTCCATTTAAATCTCGAACGAGAGAGAGAAATCCCAGTTTAAGAGCTGATTTAACCAGACTAATCTGTTCTTTTGTACTCAATGTCTCAATCAGCTTCTGCACAACCCTTGTCCTGCTCAAACATCAAGCAAAAGGTCTAAGCTTTTATCACAAATATAGCAAAATCAAAGATCATGGATCATCAAGTCAAAGTCACAGTTTTCCCAAAGGTATGTTTTTTCTAAAAATTAGTAAAAAAATTCAATTTTGTCTATCAATAGCTGACATAATTCTCAAAGATATCAAGAACTTTTTTTTTTGCCATAAACATCATAGGTTTCATTTTTTTTTTGGCCATAAACATCATAGATACCCAAAAAAAGCATTTTATCCTCCTCCATAAAAATGTAACAAAAAGCTTTTCTTCTCTTTTGAAATGTATAAAATCAATACTTTGAAAGATTAAATGCAAATGCTTTTATACAAACATGAAAGTGAAGCTTACCCATAACTGTTGAGGGAGATTTGGACAAGCAGTCCAGGGTTTGAGGTAAACCTGATGAGGATTTGAGTTCTTTGTTCTTCATTGCAGACTTGGAGAAGCTTCTGTATTAAATAATTCCCAAAAGGATCCATTCCAAGTTCGATTACATGATTAATCACTTCCATGAATATAATCATTGAATCAAGAACACTTTCTTTGGCTAACTTCTGCAATATCCTGGAACCCATTTGACTTTTTGCCGTCAAGAAGACCGAGCCGTAGATATCGACTAGGGAAGCAAGATTTAGAGAATAATCTTCTTCATTCATCGTAGATTCATCAGTGAATATCATATCAAACTCTCGAGAATCTCGAATAATGGGTGAAAAAGGTGGAAACCCCGTATTTGCTCTGGACATCAATGCATCGTTAAGCTGAAAATCTAGTTGAGGTTCCTGCGGAATGTTACGCTGAGTTTGGTGATTTATACGTTGGAACAGAAAATCTCTGTTGTGAGGAGACATGTGCTGTATAAAAGCTCTCTCTTGAACACTAAGCAAACCGAGCTTGTACCGGTCACCATCACCAACACGAAGAGGAGAAACGTTTAGAAACGAATCGTAAAGACCCTCATCCATATAACGGAGATTCTGACGCAAACCCAAATCAGTATCCGCCATTGAAGGCGTAGTAGGGTCACCAGAAAACCCAAATCCACTAGAGGCGAAAGCTCGAAGAAACCCATTCATGAAACAATCTCTATTATAGGAAGGTGGTAGTCTCAAATCACCTTAAGAATACCCAGAAGAGGCGGAAGTTGATGGAAATCCATTTGCGAACCCTTCAGCTCGTCGTCTCAAATCACCATGAGAATACCCAAAATCCATCAAGTTCTTCTGGTTAGACATCAACAAGTGATATCTGTTGGAAATTTCTAACAAGAGTAGCAACGGACGAAGACAGAAGAAGTTATTTGGTAGTAAATAAATGTATGTGCTATTTGGAGATTGTTATAAAGAGAAAAATTGGAGGGGTGGGCATATCTTTTTGTGTGAATTAATTTTTTCTCCAAGTACTTCATTTCTAGTTTGAAAATGGAAAATTACATTATATACACAAGAAACCTAGATTAATTAAGTTTCTAACTAACCCCAAAAAAAAAAACAATTCTCTCTTCTCAAATAAAATTACAAAAACATCCTACCCCTCTACTCTCAGCCGTTAGAATTAAAGAGATTAGAGAACATTTAGTGAAGAACATGTTGTAGTTTCTAGAGAGAAAGATAGAGAGAAAAAGAATTAGAAGTATTTTCTACTCTAAGATACTTTTACAAATACAATTGTGTGTTCTTAAATAGAAAAAGTAAAGAAGAAGACAATTCAAATTCAAAATTCAAAGGACTGCAAGTTGGAGACAGCTCATTTATTGCTTCCAACGGAAACATAGTCTGACTATTTTTCCAACGGATATATAGTCAGACTATTTCTCAATATTATTGTTTCCAATGGATATATATAGTCCGACTAGATATATAGCCATATTATTTCTCAATATTAGTGCTTCCAACGGATATATATAGTCCGACTAGATATATAGCCAGACTATTTCTCAATACTCCCCCTCAAGCTTAACTATAAGACCTTACTATAGTTAAGATTGAAACCATGAATCATTGCCTCATTAAAACCTAAGTGTGAAAACTCTTTGGGACAAAAGCACACTTAGGAAAAAGAGTACAATTCCTCATGGTTAGAGGCCTTCATATCTGAATGTTAGTGAGTCTAAGTCTTGGAAAGATGGACTCACATATCTTCTTGCTTGTAGCTTTGGTGAAGATATCAACCAATTGATCTTCGCTTCTTGTATAGCACGGCAATATGACTCTTTGCTCAACCATTTGTCGAACGTTGTTACAATCTACCTCTATGTGCTTCGTTCTTTCGTGGAACACCAAATTAGACGCTATATGTATTGCGACTTGATTATCACAACGCATTGTGATCGGTCTTGATGACTTTATACCCAAATCCGTGAGTAAGTTCTTAATCCAACCCAACTCATTCGTGAGTTTCCTCATAGCTCGATACTCGGCCTCGACACTAGAACATGACACCACCTTTTGCTTCTTACTCTTCCATGTAATCAAGTTTCCTCCTATGAAAGTGCAATAGCCAGTAGTAGATCTTCTACCATTCCTATCTCCGGCCCAATCTGCATCACAATATCCTACTATATCGATATTCTTGTTACAACCCATCCAAACTCCTTGTTCCGAAGACCCACTCAAGTAACTAAGGATTCTTTCCACCATCTTCCAATGATGCATCTTTGGAGCTTGCATGTATTGACTCACTTAATTCACGGCAAAACATATATACAGCCTTGTGATAGTAAGATAGATAAGCTTTCCAACCATTCTTCTATATAGCTTTGCATCTTCAAACGGTTCATCCTCAAACTCCCCCTCACGTATTGTCTTGTATCCATCTTCAAGAGGTGTTTTGGATATTCTCCCTTCAAGTTTACCTATCTCACAAAACATATCAAGTGCGTACTTCCTCTGAGATAGAAATAGCCCCTCTTTAGATCGGCATATTTCTATTCCTAGGAAGTACTTTAGTTCACCTAAATCTTTAATATCAAATACGGATTTGAGGTATACCTTTGTGGAGTGTACACCTTTTTTGTCACTTCCCGTGATGATTATGTCATCCACATAGACGAGTACGACTACAATACCATTCGGACTTGGGAGTGTGAACAAGGTATGATCAGCCTCGGATCTTCCAAAACCTTTACCATTGAGTTTAGTGCTTAGTTTGTGGTATGACGCCCTTGGAGATTGCCTAAGTCAATAGATAGCCTTCTTACGTCTTAGTACATTTCCAAGTTTGACAAGATGCTCTAAACCTGGTGGATGATGCATATATACTTCATCTTCTAGTTCTCCTTGTAAGAATGAATTCTTGACATCCATTTGCCAAAAATCCCACTCTAGATTCATTGCAAGAGAAAGGATAATTCGGATTGTATGAAGCTTTGCCACGGGAGCAAATGTAACTATAAAGTCTTCTCCATATACTTGTGTGAATCCTCTCGCCACTAATCTTGCTTTATGCCTCTCAATTGTTCCATCACTCTTATATTTGATGGCGAAAACCCATTTATTTGACACGGCTTTCTTACCTTTTGGTAATTCGGATTCAAACTATGTTCCATTTGCATCCATAGCCTTGTGCTCATTCCCAACCACATCTCTCCAAACCTTGTGCTCTTTGACTTCTTTATACGTCCTTGGTATGTATTGCTCATCCAAGTTGGCCATGAAAACTTAATGTTCTTGAGGATGCACGGCTAGAGAACAAGTATCTTGAATGGGATGAGCCATGACCTCATGATTGTAATACACCCTTGTGTCTACCCACTTTGATGGTTTTCTTATCCTTGAGTTTCTCCTTAAGGGTATAACTTGACTTTATTGGACCTCTAGAGCATCATCCTCGAACCTATCTTGGTCCTCTTCTCCTTGAGCTTCTTCCTCGGTCTCATGATGTTCTTAAGCCTCATCCTCAGTTTCCTCTTCTTGAACTTGCTTTGGATCATGATTTGGTGATGCACCATTGTTTCCTCCTTCATGATCCACGAGAATGTTCTTCTTTGATGATTCTCCTTGTGGTTTGGTTATCCTAGGAACCTCAAGACTTGTGATGCCAAGATTTTGAAGGATCATCCTTAGATTATGTGTTCTATCCGAAGGTGAGCTTGAAATGTCTTTCAAATTCTCTCAATCTTTTTCTTCAAGATATCCCTTTGATTCCATGAAGTGGACATCTCTAGACATCATCATTCTCTTTTCCTCTGGAACGTAACATTTGTATCCTTTTTGAGTGCTTGAATAGCCAGTGAACATTACCTTGGTACTCTTGGCCTCAAATTTGTTTCTTAATTTTTCAGGAACTAAAACAAAACAAACACACCCAAACACACGTAAATGACTAATTGATGGTTTAGTTTTGGTTAGTATCTCATATGGAGAGATGTCATGAAGAATCTTTGTAGGTGTTCTATTGATGAGATAACATGTCGCTACCACCGCATCTCCCCAAAATTTCTTTGGAACATTTGTATGAAACATCATGCTCCGAGCCACTTCCATAAGGTGTTATATTGATGAGATAACATTTGATGCAACCCAAGATCTCTGAAACAGGAAAACAAAATCTTTCGAAACTGAATTCAGAAACAGAATCTACGAAAGACCTAGTCGAATTCGATAGATTGGGAATAGAAAGGGATAGATGTTTCAGATCTAGAGAATTAACTCTATATTTGATGCAGAAACGAGTTTAGCTTTCAGAGAATTAACTCTATCAGCAATCAGATTTGTTCAGAAAAGGAAATTCTTCCTCCGAAATCTCCAAAAAAATTCGGCAATCTGCCTCAAGATTAGGAGTTTGTGTCGATCTAAACCTGCAAAATAACTCAGCAAAACAAAGAAAATTGGTTAATGTTAGAGAAAAATAAACCGAAAAATTCTTAAAATTAAACCGAAAAAAATTTCGATTTTTTTGAAGGAAATTTTCGAAATCTGCAGTGAATCCT